>JAJOOF010016637.1:0-39954 GCA_029582545.1 Solanum lignicaule
TACTTGGGCATAAACTCCCTTTTATTATATAGTAGAAAATATATGATTAGTTAGTTAATATTTTATTATTCCTTTTCTGATTTTATATTCTTCTTTTTTTTTTGTTTAAAATTAAAAAGTTTTTTTTATCTTTTAAATAGATATATTCAGTTTTAAATATTTCATATTTTAAATTAATATTTTAATTCAATATAATAATGATTCAATTTTATGATAAATCTCAGATAAAAAAAGAACTTACCTATAAATCCCTTATTGTGGATTCATTTTAATATTCATAAAATATAAAAATAAAAATAAAATATAATAATGATTCAATTCTTATCTCCCGAATATCAACGATAATTCATAAGCCATAAATTTTGCTTAAATGAATTATTTTATTGCAAATTGCAATGTTAATGACATAAATCAGACATTCAATAAAAAAATAAATGACAGATTTTTCCTCCTTTGTAAATCATCTGCAATGAAATGAGGAAAAATACGAAAGAAAGTTCATAAGCCATAAATTATGCTTAAAATGAATTAATTTAATCAATTTGGTTCAATTTTTTATTCAGATAAAATATATCTAAGATCTCCATATACAACATATTTTCTTGATAAAAAAAAAAACAAAAAAGAAATAAATACTTTAAAAACTGGTCAATATTGTCAATCTTACACTCTTGGCTTGGCAATAAGTAAAATGGAAGTTGATATTTGAAGATTAGGTTGAACTAAAGTTTCATCTTAATGGCCTGAAATGCAGAAATTGGCATGATCATCCGGCTCCCAACAAACAATAAGGCTTTGGATTTTTATTTGAATGTGATTTTTGTTTTAGACATTTTTGATGAATTGGTTAAAAAGGTGTGGATGATGTAATTTAAGTAGTATTTTTTTTTAAAGATGTGGGTTAGGAAGTTCAGACGTTTTTTAAGGGATAAGATTAGTTAATATTTGAAATTCAAATTTTAAATTGATTATTTAATGGATGTGGGTTCTTTTCATTTTATTTTGTTTGGATTGGAAGTTTTTTCTTTATATTATTAACTAAGGCGTGTTATATGGATACAATTTAATATATTTTAAAAAATGAAAAAAAAACAACAACCCCATTTAACGTAATCAGATCCACAATTTTAAACTTATTTTTATAAATTTTTTTGATAATCAGTTTTTAAGTTTTTATTTTTTGATTATTAAATTAAAATAAATTTTTTAAAAAATAAAAAAGAAACTACCCCATTAAAAAATAAAAAAAACCACCCATTTCACCTACGAATATCCACAATTTTTAACTTTTTATTTTATTTTTATAATCAGTTTTTAAATAAAAATTTAGTTGGTTACTTATTCTTTTTTTGTTAATTTTAAATACAAATTTTTAAAAAATTGAAATTATTTTTAAAATTTTAAATTGCTGAATTTTTATGGTGCTGACACGTGTCACTTTTTTCTTCTCCTATTTTATATAGATAGATTCTTGTCCTATAAATTTAACCTTTCCAAGGAAAACTTTTATTTACTACTCCTATAATTTTTGTGTGTTGGAGCTCTAAATCGGTGAAATAATGTCACAATTTGTTGTGAAAGTTGTGAGATCTTCTTTATACAATCATGGGAATAGATGAGAATTCAGTTATTGAAGCAATATCAGAGCTTGATGTATTAGTTTCATTCTTGTTTGTAGTAATTAGAATTATAATGAGACTTTTCTATCTCTCTTTATACAATTGAACTGTTGATTTGTTAGCAACTTGCTTTAATTTCAGATTTTTTTTTGTATGCTCAACTATAGACTATTTGTTACGTTAATTTTTATTTAAGTTTTCATTATAGAGCAAAGCAAACCTAATTGTCTTGCTCATTTGTTTCTTTCTTCTCATTTTTTATTTTTTTGTACTTTTAATTTTACATGTATACTAACTTTCACCTTTAAGAATGAATTTGATAGAATGTTTACTCATTTTTTTGTTGAAAAAAAAGAGAACGCGAAACATATATAACATTAGCCATTAGGTTAATGATGGATAAGTCATGTATGAAGAGACAATTAAATTCTATGAAAAAAATAGTAGTATGTTTATAAAAATTCTGATTTTCAAACTATAAATAATAAGACTTTTTACACCTTAATTTTTAATATTTATAATTAAATAATTAATTTAAAGTGCTCGTGGATAGAATTTAATATAATATTTTGCACACATCCATTATGATTATACAAAGAGTAAATAATTTCCTATCAAGCTTTTAATTGATGAAACATTAATATTGCACTACGGTTTGCATAGGATTAATCTCATGCAATCTTTTGATTTTCTGACACTATTCTACCAACAAAAAGGAACTTTTAACACTATCGAGAAATTCAATTTGGCTAGCTGGTATTTTTTCCCTTTTGCTTTACAAACTCATTTTTTGATTTATAAATAGAATTTATTTTATTGACTTCTCATATCATTATCTCGGTGCAGTCACTTGGAGGTCATGAACTTGGAGTATGACAGTTAATAGCGAGACAAAGTAAGAAACCTCAATTAGACATTTAAAAAAAAAAAATAGAACTCAAATCATGTTATTTAATAATATTTATTTTTTAGAAAAACTAATATACTCATAGGGGTTAGACGCGCAAAGCGCGTGCTCGGAAACTAGTATATATATATATATAATATATATATATATATACAAAAATCAATATTTAAGATAATATATAAGAAAGTCTTCAAATACTTATAGCAAAGCAATTTTGCACGTATGTTTTCTTGATGACTCCCCCAACTCACACAAGTATACACGGTCATTCAAGTAATATGAAGCTGTTAGTGTTTAGATATCGATCCCACTGAGACTCATGATTAGTACTTATTTATTTGAATCTAATATAAAAAAAAAATGAAGACAAGTGTTCAGTAACTAAAAGGAGTTTTTATTTGCGTTTGTTTCTTTCGTGTCCAAGAATTTAAAGTAAGAAAGCAATTGTAATGGTTGTTATCACAATTTAGAGAAATATTCTAGGGTTACGACTCTAATTCACAATTATGTACAATATTCAATTCATCAACTTGTTTGTTCATCTAGTTATTAATTTATGAGGTTAATAACATGATTATGATCTTCCGTGTCTCAAATAATTCATTCACATGTACTTCTATGTCTATATTTCTATGATCAAGAATGAACATGCAAACACCCAACTATTAAAACCCAAAAGCATGAACATGCAAACACCCAAAAGCATAAGATAAAAATTAAAATCCAAATATTGTTTATCTCAAACAATACCCAACTCTTTCTTCAATACAAAACAAAGAGTTGAAGAAAGGTTTAAGATTTCTCATTTAAAGCTTTCAATCTTCACTCTAATGGTGTAGGATGCTTAAGCTTGCTCCCTAAGCTTGAAATTTTTTCAAAGATGTAAAAGATTGGCCAAATATAGGTCAAAGATATATTTCTAAGAGAGATGGACGAGTCTTTTGTGGATTGGGGATCAAATTATGAAATTCCAGAACTATCACGCCCCAAACTCGGGGTGCAACTAGCACCTAATACCAAAACTTAGGCACAAGCTGACCATGCTGAACATGAGGGTGATCTCAAAGATTATGAGATTAGGCTCATCAATCCTTCATCTTTTAGTGAATAACCCCTCAATCTCCTTAATGAAAATATTTACTTTGTATTTGTTTTGTGTTTTCTACATATAAAGTATCGTCATGTATGTTATTTTCTTTTCTTTTTTCTGTCCTAACAATTAAGATTCATTTATTGTTGATAATAATAATTTTCTTTGAAAGAAATGATTGTATGTATGTTATTTTTTTTTTTTTTTTGTCCTAATAATTATGTCTTCTTGTTCAACCCTTAGACGCCTGCAAGAAGAGGTGTATTCACCTTCTTGGACAGGTCAACATTTAAGGGTCACAAAATATCAAAAATAAAAAAATTAGGGAGTAATAGGATCTCCATAAAATATAAGTGTGTACTTGAGAATTGGTTAGTAGCTAGGTTAGGGGGGCATTTGGCTTTTTTTCTATACAATATGATAATCTGTGTCTATGTACATTCTGTAACACTAAAAAAAATCTCTCAAACAACCATTACCACTTCTGGATTTCCAGTTTGTTCCAAACCTCAAAAGAATAACTGATCATCCTGCAATCAAGTTTAGAAGTTCATTATGTCAGAGGATAAAAACAAAATGGAATAGGAAACTGGTTTGTGAGAGAACATATATAACAATCTAAAATTTGAGGAAATAGGCACTTGCCTTTGAAGATATTTCATTTTCTCTTGCGACTCTAAGATTGTCTCTTCTATTGTATCCTTGATAATAAATCTCACAATCCTAGTAATGAGAAGACAAAATAAGAGACATTCAAGGGCATAACAATACAAGAAATGTAAAACAGTACACCTGACTGGTTTATGTGCAGGATTCATTGATGGATCCATCAAGAAAACTTAAGCATAGGGCAATAAGACGTGAGCCACTTTTCATGCACTTACTTAATAGATGAATACAAGTAGTTGTTCTTTATATATCAAATGAAAAACACAACAGGAGATCTAACGGGCAACAGGAATGAAACAAGTAGATATCCACAGAGAAGGAAAATAGATCCCTTAGATGTGATGCAACTGTTAGATTGAGGGAAACACCTCCAGCTTTGATGCTCGTAAGCAATATCTTGCAATCTAGATACCCAGTAAATCTGGTAACTAATGCCTCTCTTGCAGAAACAGGTGTGGATCTAACTAATTGAACACATTTGATATCTGACTGCCAAAACACACATATGAAATGCTTCTTTTTTGTTACAAACTGACAAGAACTTAAAAGAAGGACGGCAAATGGAAAGGAACAATAAAAAAATATCTTTATATCTTACCTTCCGAAGAGAATATTGTATCAAATCCAAAAACGGCGTGAACAGGTTGAAAAGTATTCCTTTTGCAGAGCCATCTCTTTCAAACATGAACATAATTTCTTCTCTCTACATTTCAAAAAAAGAAATAGAAATGAACATCAAGCATGTATTTATCAGACACCCTTCACTTGGAAACTCATGAGGGAGTTAGATAACTTATACGAGTCCACCACACACTACAGGACCAGGCCCTTGTTATTGAGAAAGAAGAAAGCAGTCACGTTTGAAGCATTGCAATACAGTGCATTTAAAGTGGTTATAGGTGGTTAAGAGTTTGTTAGAAAGAGCACATGGCACATGTGAGTTAGTTAGGGAGTAAAGTCGGTGAGCCTACTATATAATACATGTATGTGTAATCTGATTCATTCAATATAGAAAAATACTCTTATCTCTTCAAAGCAAAAATATGTAGATGTAAGTTCTCTGTAGCATTCAATCAATGGCTGTGTATTGTATCTGAAAATCACAGTTTAGATTTCACAATTTATCATGGTATCAGAGCGTTTTGGTTGAGATCAGATCATCGTTTGCATTATTCAGCTTGACGAGTTCGGGATTCAAGTTCGCAAGCTTCGATAATGGATGAAACACAAAATGCACAAAACACAGAGGTTCTTCCAGTACATCCTCAAACAGATCATAATCATCCGCTGCATTTGCAAGCTTCAGATGCTCCTGGAGTTGCTCTAATTCCGATGAAGCTCACAGGCCCTGAGAACTATGGCGTGTGGAGCAGGTCAATGCGTATCGCGCTACTAGTCAAAAACAAACTTGGATTTGTGGATGGCACCTGTGCGAGAAGTTTATACAAAGGAGCTATGTTAACTAAATGGGAAAGGTGTGATGCTGTAGTACTATCGTGGATTAGTGCAGCTGTTGCACCTTAATTAATGACTAGAATAGTTTATGCTTCGAGTTCAAAGAGGATCTAGGAGGATTTCAAAGAGAGATTTGACAAATCGAACTTGACAAGGATTTTTTATCTGTAGTAGGAGATTAGTATGTTAACACAGGGAACAGACTCTATAACAAACTATTATTCAAAGATGCGAGACATATGGGATGAGATTGATGTAAAGGTGCCGAATCCTTCATGTGATTGTGAGACATCAATGCCTTATGTTGAACACCTCAAGCAGCAGAGGTTACTTCAATTTCTGATTGGATTGAATGAAAGTTTTGCTCAAGTGAGAAGCTCTATTTTACTTAATTCGAATGTTCCTAGCGTTAATCAGGCGTATGCTATGGCTATACAAGAAGAGAGTCAGAGACAATTAGGCAATACAGATTCAGGAAGTGAACCTTTAACAATGCTCGCAGGGAGAAATTCTAATGTTTCCAACAATCTTTATCATAATCAAGGATCAGGAAGGGCTTCATACAACCAATCACAAGTTCATCATCAAGGGCAATCCTCACAGGGCAGGAGATCTGGAACTATTATCTGCGAACATTGTGGTTTTAAAGGACATACTAAAGACACTTGCTACAGGATAATAGGCTTTCCAGCAGACTTCAAAAGCAAGAGGAAATCACAACCTGATGTTTTCAAGCCACAGGTTAATAATGTCACAGTTGAAGCAGAGAGTAATGAAGAAGGGAAGTTCAGTTTTCCAGGAGGTTATTTTACTAGAGATTAATACAATGAAGCATTGAAGAAGTTGTACCCAACAGGTAGTTGCAAGGCCAATGCATAAACATGTATGAATGTTGTAAGAACTGATTTTCCAGCTGTTGATTGGATAATTTATTCAGGAGCTTCACATCATGTAACATATTGTGAAGCACTTTTGAATAAGTCAAAATCAGTAGATAATTCAAAGAACAATAAGGTTTAAGTTCCCACAGGCAATAGAATTCAAATTGAACATACTGGAGACACAATGATCTTAGGAAACCATTGGTTGAAAGATGTGCTGCATGTTCCAGATTTCAAATTCAATTTTCTTTCATTCTCCAAACTCACCAGGGATTTCAATTGTGTGGTGTCATTTTATCCTGACCAGTGTATATTGCAGGCGCTCTCCAATGGAAAGGTGATTGGGATTGGTAGAGAGGTGGATGGACTCTATATCCTAAAGAATCACATAACACCTACCTTTGGAGCAGTTATCAAGGCTGAGGATGATTAGAGATTGTGGCATCTAAGGCTGGGACATCCTTCTGTAGGAATCATGAAGACATTGAAACATAAGGTGAATGAAACTATACAGCAAGAGTGTATGATTTGTCCATTAGCTAAGCAATGTAGGCTAAGATTTCCAGTTAGTACTTCTAAATCTGCTAGTTTGTTTGACTTGATTCATCTGGATGTATGGGGTCCTCATAAGCATCCTATATATGATAGAAAGCACTATTTCTTGACTATTGTGGATGATTATAGTAGATTCACTTGGGTGATGTTGTTACAATCTAAGAAAGAAGTAGTGGTAGTCTTCAAGCATTTTCTCTCTATGGTTTGTAATCAGTTTGGTATTGGAATAAAAGTTGTGAGATTAGATAATGGTACTGAGTTTTTCAATGCTTCTATGACTGATTCGTTGCTTAATCATGGAATCGTTCATCAAAGTAGTTGTCCATATACACCTCAACAGAATGGGGTTGTAGAAAGGAAACACAGACACATCCTAGAGATAGGAAGAGCTTTGAAAATACAATCACACATACCTAGCAGGTTTTGGGGTACTTGTGCGTTGACTATTGTTTATCTTATAAATAGATTACCTAGTGTTTTGTTGAATGGGAAATCTCCCTATGAGATGATGCATCAGAGGACTCCTAATCTTGATCACTTAAGGGTGTTTGATTGCTTATGTTTTGCCACTACATTGCCAAAAGGAGATAAGTTTGGTGCAAGAGCTAAGAAGGCAGTTTTCATTGGTTACTCTTCCACTAAAAAAGGCTACAAACTTTATGATTTGGAAACTAAGACTGTATTCATAAGTAGGGATGTCACATTCAGAGAAAACATTTTTCCTTTTCAAAGAGATCAGTCACAGGATCCCCTTCCTCTACTCTCACCTTTTCTGCAGGATGTAAGTGTCTCATCTGATCATATCATTGATGTAGTCCCTACTGATGTTGCACAACCCATGAGTTCACCAGAAACTTCTAAGTTATCTTCTGTTGATCCTCCACCTGATGCATCCATATTGGAACAAGTTGTTGTTAATGATATAGAGTCTGCAACACTTCCTCAGGACATACCTGTGCATGCATCCTGTTGGAGAGGCACATGAACCAGCAGTCTCACCTCAGGAGGAACACATAGTTATTCCTCCTGTATCTAGAAAGACAGGAAGAACATCCAAGCCACCTATCTGGATCAAAGACTACATTGTCCCATCTAAGTCAAGCCTCTACTCTATAACAGATCATGTGCACTATGCTCATTTGTCCAAAGGATATCATGACTATGTTCAGTGTTTTTCAGCCTTAGTTGAACCCAAATCCTTCAAGGAAGCATCTCAGGATGATAGATGGGTTTCAGCTATGCAAGAAGAGATTAGAGCTTTAGAAGATAACCACACATGGGATATTGTAGACTTGCCTGTTGGTACAAAGGCCATTGGCTCAAAATGGGTGTACAAAATTAAATATAAGTCTAATGGTGAGGTGGATAGATTTAAGGCCAGACTAGTGGCTAAGGGATATACTTAGAGGGAAGGACTTGACTACCATGAAACTTTTTCACCAGTTGCAAAAATGGTGACTGTCAGGACAATCATCAGTTTAGCTGCTTTCTATGGCTGGGATATTCGTCAAATGGATGTGAGTAATGCTTTTCTGCAGGGTGATTTGCATGAAGATGTTTATATGGATTTGCCTCTTGGGTTTCATAGAAAAGGAGACCACAAAGTTTGCAAGCTCCAAAAGTCCCTATATGGTATGAAGCAAGCATCTAGACAATGGAACATTAAGTTCACTGATGCTTTACTGAAAGAAGGTTACTGTCAAAGTGCTCATGACCACTCTTTGTTCACCAGGAAGCATAGGGTGATATGGTGGTGCTTCTGGTGTATGTTGATGATTATTAGCACAAGCTCTAAGATGATTGCTGAAGCTAAGTCCACTTTACATCAACACTTCAAAATGAAAGATTTGGGAAAGCTGAGGTATTTTTTGGGAATAGAGGTGATGCAGTCCAAGGATGGAATCTTGTTGAACGAAAGGAAATATGCACTATAACTCATTGCAGACACTGACCTTAGTGGTGCAAAACCAATTAGCACTCCTGTTGAATTTAACCACAAGTTCACTAGTCTTGTTTTTTATCAACACACATGTGATAATTCTGATCCAGAGTTATGCCACAACATATCAGAAACTAATAGGGAAGTTGATTTACTTAACAATAACAAGGCCAGATATAGCATTTGGAGTTCAAACTCTAAGTCAATTTATGCAACACCCTAAGATGTCACATTGGGATGCAACTCTTAGAATTGTGAGATACATTAAGAAGTCTCCTGGTCTTGGTGTTTTTCTGAAAAAAGGTGAAGTTACAGAATTGACTGGGTATTGTGACTCTGACTGGGCTTCTTGTCCTAACAAAAGGAGGTCTGTGATTGGTTATGTGATAATCTGATTCATTCATTCAATATAGAAAAAATACTCTTATCTCTTCAAAGCAAAAATATGTAGATGCAAGTTCCCTGTAGCATTCAATCAATGGCTGTGTATTGTATTTGAAAATCACAGTTTAGATTTCACAATTTATCACTTGTCACACTTAAATGCAATAAAAAACTAAAGTACAGAATAAGAACAACAAGGAGTTTTACGTGGAAACCTCCTTGCTCAAGGGAGGAAAAAACCACGACCTATACCCAACATGATTTTCAAATTGCTTTTCACTATCTTCAAGCAACAAGTGAATACAAACTCCAACAACTATACGAGGATCAAACTCTTAATCCTACCACCTGTAACACCTCTATTACAGAAAGAGCCAAAGCTATAACTCTATTGCCCACTATATCAACTAACTCTTATTAATAAAGACTCCAATCACATACTACACAGTTAATTCTAACTATGCTCATTGTTCGCTAGCCAATGATAAAGACACAATTTATTCTTTTGTAGATTAGAAACAGATCTTACAAATTGAAACACACACAACACAAACTTTTGATCAACAACAAAAGACACACTTGATAACTCTATCAGGTCCCTTGCAGTTCTTGAAATCTTGTGGTTTTCTTGAGAGAGACAAGGGCACTTTTCCTTTATAATGTCGGATGTAAGGACTAGGTAGTTTCATATCAACAAATGTATATTATCCTCTGAACAAAAACAACCTAGTGTCCTCCCATTGGCTGGGGCTCTATCTTCTTTTTCCGTGCTCACCAACCATGACAGAGTTGGCAGCTTTACATGTGTTCCCCATTTGACAAAGAACATGCGTAGCTCATGGGACCAGGTCCCATTGTTTGTTGGGATCATCAAAACAACAGAGTTACAAAGTTTAGTAATATCAAAATAGAAATACTGTAGCAATATTATTGTAGTAGAAGAATCAAATAGTTAAGCACACTAGGCCTTCATTCCTTTCATACTTGAAATGGGGAATATATTTAATGCATATGCCTCACTTATTCAGGTGGCAAACTAGGCCTCAGCACATTTCCTTCCTCTCTTTGTGAAAACAAAGAAACACGTAAGACAAAACAAACTGAGGAGAATATGATGATAGTGTAAAATGTAATTGCATACCAGAGCGTCTATTTTAGTGCTTGTGCAGAAATCATCGTGGTGAATTTTGTTCAAGAGGATCTAAACCCTTTGACAGCAGAATTAGAAACTCCCTTTAACACATTATAATACTGATGGAGAGTTTTTAGTTAACTTAAAAGGCACCAACTGTTGTTTATTTGTTGATAGAATTATAATGTGGGGTGTTTGAATTTTTATTCCACATAGAGTGTAACAAAATTGACTAGCAGAATGAATAATCTTTGCAAGTTAACTTGAGACAACCAAATGTTAGTTGCATTGAGAAAGGAAGATCAACAAATTCAATTAGAAAAAAAGGAATTGATTCAACAACTATGGAACCTTCTCAGTTTATGAGTTTCTATGAAATTTTTTGGAATATTTACTTAGATAATTGGATTTGACTGTAGGATTTAATGCGTAATTACTCCAAATTGTATTAACTGTCCATTATTATCGTCCAAATGCATATCCACCCATCCAAATTTCCAATCTAAGACTTCAATAATACTAAAACAATGTAGTACTATAGTGATGAAACTATAACGAGAATATGTTTATATGAAAATTACAGCAGAAAATTGAATAGGAAACAGAAGATGAAACTATAAAAGCAGCGGCAGAACAATCATAAATATGCAGGATCAAACAACAAGAATACACATGAAGATGTTGAAAGCAATAAAAAATAGACTGAGGATAGATAGATCAGACTAGGATCTAGGAATAACACAAAATCAAACAATTGATAGCTTGATTAGTTCTTCTGTGAGTATATTATCCAGTGATTCTCGATGACTTATCCTAATTTGGCCCTAAATCTCTATTTATCAAATGAACATGCATGACAAAAGGATAAAGAATGCTTCTACTAGTTGCACTAAATACCTTGACTCCAATAAAAACTGGATAAATTGATTTAGAAGTTTTAGCATAAAAACTTTTATACAACATTTTTGTCTTGGTACCTGCTGTAGGCGTGCATTTATAGAGTGATAGTTCTTCCTCAGTGGTCCATCCCAAGAATATCTGCAAAAAATACAACGTGGGAAGATATGGTTACAAATAAAAATATCCTGTTCGTACTTTCTGCAGGCGAGGTAATGACTCAAATAATTGAGAATTTTAGGGGAAGAAAAAGACTTGTAAGATCTTATGTATTTAGTATACCTAGAAACTAACCCAATATGTACCAAAACTACTTAAGAACAAGTACTTCATGCATAAGACAAGAAAACAGTATATGCAGCCAAAAAAGGAAAACAAAAATGATCCTATCTCATGAAATAGATTCAATGGGAAAACGCTACTTTAGTGTGAACAGAAAAATTGCAGCAGAAAACACAAGATACACCCATGAGAAGATTATTAGTGTAAGACAGAACTCACAGTCTTCAAGGGAAGTGCAAGATCAGCAGCTCTCTCCTTTTTGGTACGTTTTAGCAATAGATTTTCCAGAATTTTGTGCTTCAACAAAACTATCGCATCTCTACCAGTCGTATTGGATTGAATTGGTTCTAAAGGTTTTGCAAATATACTAGAAAGAGAAGACGTTTCAACTTTTACCATGTTAGCAATATTATTAACTTACTCTATTCCACCAGAGAAAGTGGTGTGCAGGTTTGTGGTGGCATTGTGCACACTTAGTTAAGAAGCTGCTGTACATGACATTTATCAAAGAACACATTAAATAAGAGATTTCAGACAGTTTCAATAACATTGGTTGACAAGCAAGGAGTAGCAGATATTAAGTAAAATAGATCTTGAGCCATTGCATTTTTCACCCTCAGTGATAGGAATCGAGATTTAAAAAAAAGAACCTTATGTCTACCTATAATCAAGTGCTTTGCAATACTAAATGTCATAGAGGTATGTATAGTACTCTCACCAACATTATTCAGTAGTTAATTGTAATGGTTTAATTAAACTATAAGACTCTTCACGGTGTTCTACGAGCCAATATAAGACTCTTCACATTCTATGAACCACCATTGTTCAACTCTAGCTTTGTAAGATATGTTACTTGGGCCTAACTAAACCGAAAAGCTAACTTACGAGGGGAGGATTTATAACAAGCTCGAAAAATATCTGGTACTTACAAGTTACATCAAAAGATCATATGAACAGCAAAGTGAACACCATATACAGGGAAACCAATTGAAGAAAACGAACAACAAAATCCATGGATCTGTAAATGTATGACTTCCCTCATCCAAAATGATATGATCCACTTCAGTGAATGCAAATCGGACCTTCTCCTGGACACATCTTCACCAACATTGGCTGAATTATCAACAGAACCATTGTGTCTCAATTTTTTCTGTAGAATTTGTTTTCTAGCCCAACATTTTTACCCGTGGTTTTGAGTTCTTGCTGTTATGCCTTGAATTTTTTGTCCTTTAGTCAGCCTCAATAGTGTAGTCATATTCCTCCAGTTTGTACATACATTTTTCCCTATTAGCGCCATGATAAACAAGGGTTTTGTTGCTTTCTTTAGTGTTGTAACGTTTAATCTCGCGAGACCATTGCATTACTCCAATCACAGGACATACAACAAGAGTTCCTTTTACTGTTGGGAGTTTCTGGGTGAAGACAACAATATACTGGAATGTTTCTTTGATTTGCACTGAGCAAGCACAAGTGCAATGGCTTGAATAGTCTTCCCCATTCCCATTTCATCAGCAAGAATACCCCCTTTCAATGTAGATTCTTCTTGCTTTAATGACCAAGCCAACAACTCCTTTTTGTACCTCAAAAATGGCAAGATAAAATCTGATGGTGGCTCGGCAGTTTCAGATAGAGACACGTTCTAAATATCCAAGTCTAAATCATCTGAAGAATTCTCAACAAGGTGTGTATTGTTTTCTTCTTCCCATACTTCCCACATCAAAGCTGGCCTTTCCATTCTTTCTTCTCACGCTTTTATTGGGAAAACGTGGACTAACACAGGAGTATATATGGTCAATATAATGGAAATAAAATGGGAAAACAATGACACTAATAATTTTACGTGGAAACCCTTCTAAATAAGGGAAAAAACCACGGGCCAAGAGGAGCAACTGATTATCACTATAGTAAGGAATTTTACGTTGTATATTCACGAGTATAATACTCAAAGTGACTACTACACACTCAAAAGGGAAAAAACCACGGGCCAAGAGGAGCAACAAATTATCACTATAGTAAGGAATTTTATGCTGTGTAGTCATGAGTATAATACTCAAAGTGACTACTACACACTCAAAAGGAGTAACACTCTTTTGATTTACCACCTTACTAAAATATCACTCACACTCTATTTTTCTTCACATACTATTTTCTTGTATAGTCTATGGAAACCTCATAGCTCTCTATAGTTTTCTTTCTCTGTTAATTGGTGTATTGTTGAAATGAGAAAGGCTCTCTTTTTATAGAAGAAAGTTGCTCCTAATGATGTCACCAGTGACATCATGAAAACACCAAAGTTTCAAACTTTGCAACTATGCAGATATCTTGGTAAGATTTTGGTTAAAAAGAAACGACGAGCTTTGGTTTGGCTCAACTTGTGTTGACTTCAACAATAAGCAACAAAATTTTCAATATTTGCTAGAATTCAACTTCCCTTATGTTTATCTATATTTAATGGGTATGGACCCTACAAATCTCCCTAGCCAGCCAGACACATTACCAGAAAGAGGTATCTACATCTTCTTTAGAGAGAGATCATACCGACAAGTTCTTTGCATATCTCAAACTTGTCTTTCTGTATCGTATTGGTCAGCATATCTGTAGGATTTTCACTTGTGTGGATCTTTTTAACGTGAAAACATTCACTCTCCACTTCCTCACGAATCCAATGATATCTAACGTCGACGTGTTTTGTCCTTGAACGGTACATGAAGTTTTTGCTCAAGTCCTTCGCACTCTGACTGTCACAATAGACAACATACTCCATCTATTGCAATCCAAGTTGTTGAAGAAATCGCTTGAGCCATATCATCTCTTTGCCGGCTTCAGTATCCACAATATACTCAGCTACAGTTTTAGACAGTGAAACACACTTTTGCAACTTCGACTGCCATGATATAGCTTCCCCCCTCCCCCAAAAAAAGTAAACAAATATCCAGTCATGGATTTTCTGTTATCAAGGTCACCTACCATATCAACATATGTATAGCAGTTTAAGATATGATTTGATGCTCCAAAACACATGCATTCATCTGAGCTTTCTTTAAGATACCTGAATATCCACTTTACAACTTCCCAATGCTCTTTTCTGGGATTATCGAGAAACCTTCTGACAACACCAATGGCCTGAGCAATATCAAGTCTAGTGCATACCATTACATACATTAAACTTCCGACAACGGAGGAATATGGTACTTTGTCCATGCTCCCTTTTTCCTCCTTAGTTGTAGGACACATCTTCTTGCTCAACTTCATATGACCAGTAAGAGGTGTACTAACAGGCCTAACATTCTTCATATTGAGGCACTTCCGTACTCATTCAATGTACTTTTTTTGTGACAAATTAATCTTCTTTTCATCTCTAAGACGAGTAATTCTCATGCCCAAAATTTTCTTTGCATGACCCAAGTCTTTCATTGCAAAAGACTGACAACTCTTTCTTCAACTTCTCAATCTTGGAAGTATTCCTTCCCACAATCAACATATCATCCACATACAACAAGCGAATGATAAAATCATCGTCAGATTTTTTTGTACAAATATACAATGGTTTGAGAAGTCGTCTTATAGCCTTGCTTCCCCATAAAAGATTCAAAATTCTTGTACTACTGTCTAGGAGCTTGCTATAGGCCATAGAGACTCTTTTTAAGTTTGCACACAAAATTTTCGTTACCATTCACTTTAAGCCCTCAGGTTGTTCCATATAAACCTCTTCTTCTAGGTCATCGTGAAGGAAAACCATCCTCACATCCATTAACTCAATCTCTAAATTAAGACTAGCAACTAAACCTAGAACTGTACGAATGGAGGACATTTTCACAACAGGAGAGAATATTTTGTCAAAGTCAATGCCTTTCCTTTGACCAAATCCCTTAACAACCAATCTAGCTTTGTACTTTGGCTTCAAGTTGTGTTTTTCAACTTTAACTTTGAACACCCACTTGTTCTTCAAAGCTCTCATGCCCTTGAGAAATTTCAACAAATCATAAGTGTGGTTCTCAGAGACTTCATCTCATCTTTAATTGCTTCAATCCGTGGATCCTTCTCATCTTCCATGGCCTCCTCATAACATTCAGGTTCTCTCCCGCCAATAAGTAACACATACTCATTAGGTGAATAACGAGAGGAAGGAACCCGCTGTCTTGTGGACCTTCTAAGCAGAATATTTTATTTGTCCACAACTTCATGAGCAGGAGGATCATCAATAACAACATCATTGTTATTATATATCAACATCAATGTGATGATTCAATACATGATTTTGGGAGTCACCATGATCATCAAGCCCCCCAACATCATGCACACTTGTGTGAGGAACTTCATCAAGTGGACTATTCCATCAAGAATTGAAGATTTTAACTTCTCCGATTTGTCAATATCTTCAATGGTTTGATTCTTGATGAAAATAATATCCTGGCTTCTCACAAGTTTCTTCTCAATTGGATCATATAACCTGTAACCAAATTCCTCAAGACCATATCCAATGAAGATGCACTACCTTGTCTTGGCATCTAACTTTGAATCTTTCGGCACAAGTACAAAAGCTTTGCAACCAAATACTCTCAAATGGTCATATGAAACATCTTTTCCATGCCAAACTCTATTGGGAACATCACTTTGCAAAGTAACATCATGAGGTAGATTAATAACATGTGCAATGGTCAACAAAGCCTCACCCCAAAATGAGTTCGGCAACTTTGCTTTAGAAAGCAAATATCTAACTCTTTCCATTAAGGTCATGTTCATCCTCTCAGCCAAGCCATTAAGCTGGGAGAGTCTTAGGAGGAGTATTTTGGTGTCTAATACCTTGATGAATGAAGTATTCGTCAAACAGTCCATAATATTCACCACTGTTATTAGTACAAATAAATTTTAGTTTCTTTCTAGTTTCTCTTTCAACTGAAGCCTGAAACTGGTTGAAGACACCTAACACTTGGTCTTTAGTCTACAAGACATAGACCCAAAGTTTTCTCGAGCAATTATCAATAAATATGACAAAGTAGAGTGCACCACCCAATGTCCTTACCTTCATTGGACCACATAAATAAGAGTGCACCAACTCAAGCAACTTTGTCTTTTTAAATGAGGGTTAAACTTAAAGGAAGCTCTATTTTGTTTACCAGCCAAGCAATGCTCACTCTTTTCTAATTTAGCACTTTGTAAATTTGATTATAATTTCTTCTTGCCTAGAACATTAAGTCCTTTCTCGCTGATGTGGCTAAGCCTTTTGTGCCATAACGTTGAAGAGCTATCGCTTTCAACTGCATTTACCATATCAACAAAAGTAGAAGTCGTAGCCCAGTATGGACCACAATGTTTGTTGCCACGAGCCACAATATAGGAACCTTTAATGAGTTTCTATTTTCCATCACCATTGGTACTAACATATCCTTCATAATCCAAAATACAAACAGAAATCAAGTGCATACAAACATCATGTGCATGGTTCATATTGTTCAAACTAGTTAAGTTCCAACACTAGTTTCCAAACCAATTGTATCAAAACCAAATACCCTAGATATAGTCTCATTACCTATACTTAGGGTTCCAAAATCACCAAGAGTATAAGAAGAGAAAAAAACCTCCCTTGATGTCACGAGAGATGTGACACCAGTGTCCACAACCCAGCTTGACTCATCACAAGCTATACTTATTAGATCCGCATCAAGGACAATAACAAGATCTTCGGTGGTGAAGGTGGCTATGGAATTTTCATCGCCATCTTCTTTAGTTTCCTCTTTGTCTTTTTTCTCCCTCTTCAACTTCTGGAAAAGCTTCTTTGTTTGCCCTTTCATGCCACAATGATAACACTCAATATCCATAAGTATGCCTTTGGATTTACTCCTGCTTTGTTCTCTATTCTGATAACCACAAGTTTTGTTTCTCCCTCTAGGGCTAGTTACTAGGACATCCGACGAAGAAGAACCTAGCGATTTTCTTCTCATCTCTTCGTTGAAGAGATTACTCTTGGAAAAATCCATAGCGATCACACTATCCGGAGAAGAATTTGATAATGAAGTTCTAAATCATCCCCAAGAGTTTTGAAGGGAACCTAGTAGAAGCACGCCTTGAATTTCTTCATCAAACTTGACGCCCATAACGAATAATTGGTTCATGATCCCTTGAAAATTATTCAGGCGATTTGTCATTGGAGAACCATCATGGCATTTTAGAGCTAGCATCTACTTTATCAAGAACATTTTATTATTTCCAGTTTTCCGAGCATACAAACATTCAAGATGCTCCCATACGGTTTGATCATGTGTTTCTCCATAATTATGGTTCAATACATTATCGTCAACCCATGGCCTAATAAATCCACAAATCTGTCTATGCAACATATTCCAGTCTTCATCTGTGTGATTATTAGGTTGTACCGTTGTAAAGACTTGTTGATAAAAATTCTTGACAAAAGTAGATCTTCCATTTTTCTCTTCAAAATGGCATAATTAACACCATTCAAAGTAACCATTCTACTTGTGTTGACTTCCATTTTTTCTCCAAAAAATATAGCTATTGCAAACCAATGCTTTGATACATGTTTGTTGGGAAAACGCGAACTATCACAAAAGTATAGATGGTCAAAATAATGAAAGTATAATGGAAACACAATGACACCAAGAATTTTACGTGGAAACCCTTTTAAATAAGGTAAAACCATAGGCCAAGTGGAGAAACTGATATCACTATAGTAATAAATTTTACACTATATAGTCACGAATATAATACTCAAAGTGACTACTACACACTCAAAAGGAATAACACTCTTTTGATTTACCACCTTACTAAATTATCGCTCACACTCTATTTTTCTTCACACACTATTTTCTTGTATAGTCTATGGAAACCTCATAGCTCTCTATATTTTCCTTTCTCTGTGAATTGGTGTATTGTTAAAATGAGAAAGACTCTCTATTCATAGAAGAAATTTTCTCCTAATGATGTCAACAGTGACATCATGAAACACAAAAGTTTCAAACTTTGCAACTATGCAGATATCTTGGTAAGATTTTGGTTGTAAAGAATATGGTGAGCTTTGGTTTGTTGCGGCATGTGTTGACTTCAACAATAAGCAACAAACTTTTCATCATTTGCTGCAATTCAACTTCCCTTATGTTTATCTACATTTAATGGGTATGGACCCTACAATTTCCCCCCTAACTTGCAGCATTTCTATCAAACAATTCATCTTAAACTTCACATACAGATGGCTACTACCATATGAAGCTATAGTCCTTTTGTCTTCTATAAACTAATAGAATGGCGATTTCATATTAAATTAATAGATAAACTAAAAAGTTACATTATTTTCAACTTTTGGGTATTTCAAAATGTTGAATTTAATCAAGATTTAGACAAACTTTCATGAAATTTAAAGAATGTGGGAGCTTTACAAGAAAATAACATAAGTGAAAAAACAATAAGAAGAAGAACCTAGGACTGAAGGATCCATTTTCCCAGAAAGATGGTATCTATTATAAAGACTTGACCTAGTTATTATGAGTAAGACAATAGTGAAAGAATTTGGGCAAGAAAATTTTCCGTGTAGTGACTTATTATTTTTTAGCTAGGTCAACCTTATATGAAATTTGGAATAGGTGAGGTCTAGGGCTATCCGATAAGGCGTGGGGTGTGATGTTGAGGTTTGGTTGGTGTTTTATTTTAGCCAAGACAATAGGGAGCCTATAGGGCCTTTCAAAATCGAATTTGGGTAGGTAAAGCTCCCGAAATTGATCTTGGCGTGGAAGGTATATGTTGGGACATCAGGGGAACAAGTTGTGTTCTGAAAAATGGCCTTTCCTGCTGTTTTTGGCTCTAAAATTTTGTCGAGCATACCTCTATAATGACACTCAGACCGCTATAGCGGGGATAAATGGGATTTTATGTTGGGAGGGGGGATTTTGGACGGTTAACACTCATTTTCCATGGAATTCGTCGGTAAAGGTAAGTTCTTGACCCCCCAACCTTGAGCATCGATTCTTAAGCCTTAGAATCTAGGTTATTTATCTTAGGGGAGTGTTTTGACATGATTCCATGGTGGAAAAAGTCCTGAGTTTGTGAGGATGATCATAAATTTGCCTAGAATTAGGATTTCTCAATAATCAGGGTAAATTATAGGACATTAGTGATTGATTATTGATTTAATTATTGTTTTACACCAAGAACAAGTCAAGACACTTAGAAAGAGGAATGCTTGAGTTCTTTAGAGTTTCCAAGAGGCTTGATTCAAAGTAGGTGACGGTTGTATGTTTCTGGTTTATGTATGTATACATGTCTACTGCTTTGTAGTGACATTGATGAAATGCATGTTAGTAAATATATAGAGATATATATGAAATGACATCATGTAGGTAATCTTACGCAATGGACTTTGTCACGACCAAAAGTATACCCTAAGCGTAACATGGCGTATAGGACCCCGAGAGGCCCTACACAAGCCACTTAGCATGCGTAAACAAGATAATAGAAATTCAAGAGAATTTCAAAGACAAATTAGAGTTTTACAAAATGAAGTAGAAGTCTAACAACGTCTCAAACAATCTAATATGAATGAGTGATCGAGACGTAACATGTACATCACATACAAAACTGAAATGTAAAGACAATATAAAATAAAGTCTTGGTCCTTTGAACATGAGGAATCACCAATCTTCGATATCTACTAAGTGATCCCTAGCCACAGAGATGCAAATTTTGGACGTCGGTCCCTACATTTGGGATAATGTAGGCAAGAGTATGCGTTAGTACAAAAAATGTACCAAGTATGATAGCAATGCATAAAACATGTGAAATCATGCTAAATAGGACCTTTTCATAATATGCAATGATCAAGCTAAGACATGAGATAAAATAATTGGAAAACATAAGTCATAAAAACATGGTTAATGCAAGCTAACAACTTTAAAACATGCATGAGATACTTCTTGAAGTAATTAACCTTGATTTATTAGTGCGGGAGATTTACCTTTAACCAACATTTAAGACCATGTGAGATATCAACATGGAATCCGGTATCTACCTTACACCAAAAAGAGGTGTTCTCACTTGGTAAGGTAAGAATCATGAATTTCTAGCTTACGTGGATCCACTAGATAATGTCTATCTAGACAGCCTATGGTGACACAAAGTTTATGGGACATGGGAAATCGCCACTTGTCCACTCGATGCTAAGTATAACTCCCACGGAATATCCATTATTCTATACTTTTCTGAACATACATGAGACATGGGTAATCACCATTTGTCTTATCATTGGAGGTCATGGGTAATCGCCTCTTGCCTCATCATTAGAATAACTCCTTAACTTTGATTCATTTTAGATGAGAAGACTTTTCAACCTTAGAATCCTTTATGTGAGAAAACCTTTAACATTCATGCATTGAGTAATTATGTGAGAATTCCTTTCACAACAATTAACAACAACAATCAACATTTATTCTTTACTCTCAAAGAAACACATATCATATTTCATCAATTTCATGAGAACATGCATATTTCCAGAATTCACCTTTCATAGTTCAAAACCCACTTTCAATCATCAAAATCTAGAAGACATGGGTTAAGCACGGATTCATGGGAATTCATCTTAAAAACATGAAATTATCTCAATTCATGCATAATAGATCATATCAATTAAATCAACATTGAAAGAAACCCATGACATAGAAGAAAACCCTAACTTCAATTGGAGATTTCTAACTTTCAAATTTGGGAATTTAGGAACTCTATGGAGGAAAGATCTCCGTAGATGAAGACTATCATACCTTGATGCCAAAATTTTACTATCAATAGTGGAATTGGAGTCTTGGCTTGAGACCCCAGCCTTCTTCTGCAAGCTTCTAGAGAGAGAAATATTTGACAGAATAACTTGTTCTTCATTTGAGATTTTGAGAGAATTAATTGATTTAGAAGATTTTGGGGTTAAAATGTTTATATAGGGATTTTACTAGAGGGTAAAACAACATAGTAATGAATTAAAATAATTAGGAAAAGACACAAAAGCCCCTTTTAAAATAACTACCGAACCCACTGGTGACCCGACCAACGGTCCGTTGGCAGACCACAGACCGTACTACTTGATCGTCGACGAGTTTAAAGACCCTCATTTTTGGGATCCCCATGATGGACCCATGTATGGTCCGTGGGTCCATCTACGGGTCATACATGCCCAGTCGTAGGTCTCCATTTTGGCTCTAAAATTGTACTACATCTAGGACTCACCTACAAGAACCTACCTACGACTCTTGCATAGGACGATGGACCGTCCTGGTGAACCATCACAAAGTACTAGAACTTGATGATTCCTAGAACTTGGATCTGTTAAATGACGATGCCACCTACAGTCCGTAGTCCGACCTACAGACCATGGGTTGTGTCGTCTGTGCTGGCACCAAGTTTGAGAAAAGCTGAAATTTCTACTCTTTTGAATCTGAGGTGTTACATTATCTCCCCCTTGGGAATATTCATCCTTGAATTGGGATTCAAGTCATCAAAAGGAGGGTAGGAACTTAATCTAACAACCCAACATGAATGCTATCACATAAATGCACATATCCGAGGAGGAAATATCAAATCCAATCTAAAGTATGTTCAAAACATCATATCATGAAGTCTATATGAAATTCATATTCAAATGCACATAAACATGTAGAAACCAATCAAGTAACTCATTTTCTCCAAATTTAAGCTTTTCATAAATATGCATAAATGAGGAAATCATGGGAATATCGAAGACACATGATACCAAAAGAGTAAACCATGAAGAACAACTCAATACCTCAAGCTAGAGTAGGGACGGGAGGAAAAAGGTGAGGATAACGAGACATCATATCGGCCTCGACCTCCCAAGTAGCACCCTCAACTAACTGATTCCTCTAAAGAACCTTTACCAAAGCAATTTCTTTGTTTCTCAACTTCTTAACTTGCCGGTCTTAGATATCAACCAGAACTTCTCATAAGAAAAATTCTCCTTAACTCCCAAACCTTCTAAGGGAATAATAGATGTTGGATCTCCAACACATTTTTTCAACAAAGAGACATGGAAAATCGGATGCACCGATGCCAAATCATCAAGCAAATCAACTTCATAAGCAACCTTACCAATTCGTCTCAAAATCTAATATGGGCTCACATAGTGGGGACTAAGCTTCCCTTTCTTCCCAGATATCACTACACCCTTCATAAGTGAAATTTTCAAGTACACCCAATCATTTACCTCAAGCTCAAGATCTCTTATTCTAACATCTACATAGGACTTTTGTCTTCTTTGAGCCATTTTCAACCTTTTTCTAATAAGCTGAACTTTCTCCATGGCCTCATCTACCAACTCGGGACCTATCAAAGCAACTTCACTCACTTCAAACCAACTTATAGAAGATCTACACCTCCTACCATATAAAGCCTTAAATGGAGCCATGCCAATACTTGATTGATAACTGTTGTTGTATGTAAACTAATTTAAAGGAAAATGATCATCCCAATAACCCTTGAAGTCAATTACACATGCTCTCATCATATTTTCCAAATTTTGGATAGTATGCTCCGCTTGCCCATCGGTTTGTGGATGAAAGGCTGTAGTAAGATTAATACGAGTACCAAGACCCTTTTGGAAAGATTTCCAAAATTGAGAAGTGAATGGGGTACCACGATCGGAAATAATGGATAAGGCACTCCATGAAACCTAACCATTTCCCTCAAGTACAACTTAGAATAATCCTCCGCCAAATAAGAAACTTTGACGGGAATGAAATGATTCAATTTCTTTATACGATCTACGATAACCAAAATTGATTCATCTTACCGCCGGGTGCGAGGCAACCCAATAATGAAGTCCATATTCAATTCTTTCCACTTCCAAGTAGGAATGATAATGTCTTGAGATAAGCCTCCCAGCTTTTGATGCTCAACTTTTACTTGTTCACAATTAGGACACTTAACCACGAATTCCGCAATATCTTTCTTCATCCCATTCCACCAATAGATCTCCTGCAAGTCACGGTACATCTTGGTGGATCCGGGGTGAATGGAATATCGAGAACCGTTGGTTTCTTATAGGATTTTCCCTCTCAAGTAGTCAACATTGGGAACACACAAATGGCCTTGATACCTAAGCGCACCATCTCCCCTTAGGGAGAAAGCCTCTACAGACTTTTTAAGCACCACTTCCTTAAATTCAACCAAAGTTGGATCAAGACCTTGGTTTGCTTTTACATTTGCCACAAAAGACGACTTTGAACCATTATGAACCACAACACCACCTTTGGTAGAGTCAACTAACCGAACACCCAAAAAGGCCAATCTGTGAACATCTCGAACCAACTCCTTTCTATCATCCTCAATATGAGCAACACTACCCATTGATAATTGACTAAGAGAATCTGCCACCACATTGCTTTTCTGGGGTGATAGAGAACACTCATGTCATAATCCTTCAGTAACTCAAGCCACCTCCTTTGGCGAAGATTTAGAACTTTCTGCTTAAACACATATTGCAATCTCTTCTAGTCGGTAAACACATCTACATGAATACCGTGCAAATAATGCCTCCAAATCTTAAGAGCAAACACAACTGCCGCTAGTTCAAGGTCATGGGTAGGATAATTCTTTTCATGAATCTTAAGTTTCCTTGAAGCATATGCAATGACTTTCCCATTTTGCATAAGGACACATCCAAACCCAATTCTAGAAGCATCGAAATAAACAACAAAACCATCGATTCCTTCTGGTAGGGTCAACACCGGGGAAGAAGTAAGTCTATAATTCAATTCTTGAAAACTCTTTTCACACACTTTCGACCATATAAAGTTAACCTTATTTTGAGTTAATGTCGTTAATGGAGAGGCAATTGAAGAAAATCCTTCAACAAACCTTATATAGTAACCGTCTAAACCCCAAAAACTTCTAATATTCGAAAGGGATAGAGGTCTAGGCCGACTTTTAACCGCATCAATCTTCTTAGGATTTACCTCATTACCCTTACTAGAAACATGATGACCAATAAAAGCCACATACCGTAGCCAAAACTCACATTTTTTAGACTTTGCAAAGAGTCGTTGGTCCTTGAGGACTTGCAACACAATCCTCAAATGATTGGTATGTTCGTCTTCACTCCTTGAGTAGATCAAGATGTCATCGATAAACACAATCACAAACATATCTAGGTGTTGTCTAAATACCCTATTCATCAAATCCATAAATGTAGCCGGAGCATTAGTCAAACTAAAGGACATCACCAAAAACTCATAATGACCATACCGAGTTTGAAAAGCCGTCTTCGGAATGTCATCCTCCTTCACCCTCAATTGGTGGTAACCCGACCGGAGGTCAATCTTAGAGAAGTAACTTGCCCCTTAAAGATGGTCAAACAAATCGTCTATCCTTGAGAGAGGATATTTGTTCTTAATGGTAACCTTGTTCAATTTTTGATAGTCAATACCCATATGGAGCAAACCATCTTTCTTTCTAACAAACAAGATTGGAGCACCGCATGGAGAGATACTAGGTCGGACGAAACCCTTATCTAATAAATCTTTCAATTGCTCCTTTAATTTCTTAAGTTCTACCGGAGCTATTCGGTAATGAGGAATAAAGATAGGTTGTGTATCTGGGAGAAGGTCAATACCAAAGTCTATTTCCCTTTTGGGAGGAACACTGGGTAAATCATCGGGAAACACTTCCAGAAACTCGTTAACAACGGGGACTCACTCAAGAGTAAGGGTTTTAGAATCCATATCCCTAACCAGAAGAAGATGATATATGCAACCCTTAGAAATCATCTTTCTAGCTTTCAGACAAGAAACAAACTGACTTGTTGGTATATAATTTCCCCCTTTCCACTTTAGGATATGCTCATCTCGAAACTAAAACTTGACTACATGGGTTCTACAATCGATAGAATCATAACATGAATATAGCCAATTCATACCGAGAATAACATTAAAATTTAGCATATCAAGCTCAACAAGATCCACACGAGTGACTTTATGGGACAAGGAGACGGGACACTTTCTATATACCCTCTTAGCCACAATAGAATCACCAATAGGACTACTAGTGGCAAAAAAAGGATCTAATAACACATTTGAAAGAATATCAAACCTCATAGCCACACATGGAGTCACAAAAGACAAGGTAGCACTAGGGTAGAGTAAAGCATAAACATCAAGTTGGAAGAGTTTCAACATATCAATAACCACATCGGGAGAACCATCTTGCTCATGACGAGTCTAAAGTGCATATAATCTGTTTTGCTTCTAACACCCACACTGGAAACCAGATGAAAAATTATGTTGAGCCTTTCGACGATTATATCCATCATTTTTAGCAACTGAGGGACAATATCTTATCTTGTGATCCATGTTACCATAACCAAAGCAAGCATTAGAACCCGCTAGACATCTACCCTCATGCTTCTTTCCACACTTAGCACAAGTAGGCAATGAATCCACCAACATTCCCTCTTTGAGGCTTAGGGTTAGACACCCTATCTATGTTGAATTTAGGAGGAGAATTAAAGGAACTTTGATCGTAAACCTTTTCCGAAACATAGAACGACCGTGTCCATCAGATCTTGAATGTAAGAAGTTACCATCACCGGTCCTTGTCTTCTTTACCTCCCTAAACCTTTCCTTATGTTTCTCCTCTTCAATTTGTTGAGCATGAACCATGAGACAAGAAATATCCATATCATTGATAAGCATGGCGGTATGGAATTCCTTAACCACCATCTCGGACACACCCAAAACAAACTTACTCATCCTTACCCTAGGATCACTAATCATTCTAGGAGCATATCAAGACAATTGTGTGCATTTCAAAGCATATTCCTTCACACTCATGTTTCCGTGACGAACGTTGATGAATTGAAGCACCTTTGCCTCCCTCATCTCAAGGGAAAATAACCTATCAAGGAAAGCAACCTTAAAATTTTCCGAATCGAGAGGACCCGCATCAACTACCATCCCTTCCTTCCATTGGTTGAACCAAAATTGAGTAACACCCTTAAGTTGGTAAGCGGTCAATTCCACCTTTTCTACCGGTATGACTCTCATGATCATCAACACCTTATACACTTCATCAATGAACTGTTGAGGATCTTCTTCAACCTTAGACCATGAAACTCCAAGGGATTCATTCTAGTGAAGTCTCTCACTCTAGTTGTCGGAGGATTCGTTCTAGTGAAATCTCTCACTCAAGTTACCGTCGTACCCATATTTGGGTTCACAGGGACCACAACCTTCTTATTTGCTTGAGCCGTCATGGCTTGAGCCAACACTTGAAAAGCCACCATAAACTCCGCATTAGTTACTTGTTCGACCAAAGGATCGACCAGAACTTGAGAGGCTCGAGGAGGAGCCTCTTGTTCCACGTTCTTGTTCCCATTTCTCCTAACATAAGATCTTCGAGGGGTCATTTCCTGAAATGCACCGGACCCAAATTAGGAGAAAGGACTTATAGAGTTACACTCTATCGCATGACATAGAGTACTAAAAGAAGAGGAGTTTCCTAATCATCTTATAGCTTCCTATTTGTAAATGTGGTCCGCTTTACACTTATGAACAAGACTCTACTCAATGTGGTTAATGAGACATCCTAGGACCTTTCTAAACCTTGTGCTCTGAATACCAAGTTTGTCACGACCCAAAGTATACCCTAGTCATAACATGGCATATAGGACCTGAGAGGTCCTACACAAGCAACTTAGCATGCACAAAAAATATAATATATAAAAAGTCAAGAGAATTTAAAAGACAATTCAGAGTTTTATAAAATGAAGCAAAAGTCTAACAATGTCTCAAAGTCATCTAATACAAAAAAGTGATCGGGAGGTAACATGTACGTCATATACAAAACTTAAATGTAAAGACAATACGAAATAAAGTCTTGGTCCTCTGAACATGAGGACTCACCAATATTCGATATCTACTAAGTGATCCCTAGCCACAGAGATGCAAATCTGGAACGTCAAACCCAACATTTGGGAGAATGTAGGCAAAAGTATGTGTTAGTACAAAAAAATATACCAAGTATGATAGCAATGCATAAAACATGTGAGATTATGTTAAAAAGGACCTTTTCATAATATGCAATGAACAAGATAAGACATGAGATAAAAGAGTTAGAAAACATAAGTCATAAAAACATAGTCAATGTAAGTAAACATCTTTAAAACATGCATGAGATACTTCTTGAAGTAACCTTGATTCATTAGTGTGAGAGATTTACCTTTAACTGACATTTAAGACCATGTGAGCTATCAACATGGAATCCGGTGTCTACCCTTCACCGAAAAGAGGCATTCTCACTTGCCAAGGTAAGAACAATGAACTTTTAGCTTACGTGGTTCCCCTAGCGAATGTCTATCTAGACAACTTATGGTGGCACATAGTTTATGGGACATGGGTAATTTCCACTTGTCCACTTGGTGCGAAGCATAACTCCCACGGAATATCCATTATTCTTAACTTTTCTTAACATTCATGAGACATGGGTAATCTCCACTTGTCTTATCATTAGAGGTTATAGGTAATCGCCTCTTGCCTCATCATTAGAATAGCTCCTTAACTTTGATTCATTTTATGTGAGAAGACCTTTCAACCTTAGAATCCTTTATGTGAGAAAACCTTTCACATTCATTCATTGACTAATATGTGAGAAATCCTTTCACAACAATTAACAACAACAATCAACATTTATGTTTTACTGTCAAAGCAACTCATATCATACTTCATCAATTTCATGAGAGCATGCATATTTTCATAATTCACCTGCCATAGTTAAAAACCCACTTTCAATCCTCAAAACCTAGAAACATATATAGGTTAAGCATGAGTTCAGGGTGATTCATCTTAAAAATATGGAATTATCTCAATTCATTCATAATAGATCATAAAACAATCAAATAAATCAACATTGAAAGAACTTGTGACTAGAAGAAAACCCTAACTTGAATTGGAGATTTCTAACTTTAAAATTGGGGAATTTAGGAACTCTATGGAGGAAAGAGCTCCATAGATGAAGACTATCATACCTTGATGCCAAAATCTTACTATTAATGGTGAAAGTGGAGTCTTGGCTTGAAACTTTGGCCTTCTTCTTCAAGCTTCTAGAGAGAGAAATATTTGAGAGAATAACTTGTTCTTCTTTTGAGAGTTTGAGAGAAATAATTGATTTGGAAGATTTTGGGGTTAAAACCTTTATATAGGGCTTATAATAAAGGGTAAAACGACATAGTATTGAATTAAAATAATTAAGAAAATACCCAAAATCCACTCTTAAAATAATTGTCAAACCCACCAGAGACCCGACCTACAGTCCGTTGGTCAGACGACAGACCGTACTGGTTGATCGTCGACGAGTTCAGAGACCCTCATTTTGGGCTCCCAATGACGGACCCATGTACAGTCCATGGGTCCATCTACGAGCTGTACATGCCCAGTCGGGGGTCTCCATTTTTGCTCTAAACTTTTACTACGTCTGGAACTCACCTACGAGACCGACCTATGACTCGTGTATAGGACGACGGACCAGAATGGTGAACCATCACAAATTACTTGAACTTGAAAATTCCTACCACTTGAAGCTGACCAACGATGCCACCACCTCGTTCTGTGGTCTGGCCTATAGACCGTCGGTGGTGTCGTCTGTGCTTGCATAAGGTCTGAGAAAAACTAAAATTTCTACTCTTTTGAATTAGAGGTGTTGCAGACTTGTTATTATGGCTTATATTTTTCAAGTGGTATTGTTTATTGTGTATGTGTGATTATTCATGATTGTTGGTTGGCTTGGGTACTATACCGGTACACTCTCTATGGATGGACCAGGTACCGCGTTGTAACTCTATCGGTTTGGGTTTTGGTTTCATTAAAGAACGGGGTATATGATTGTGGTTCAATGAGAGGACCAGACATTTGCATTTGCAATCATGTAGGATATGCATCCCGGAATTGTTGTTTTATGACACGTGACTAAGAGTCTATGTGTTTGTTATATGCATTGTTCTATGTTATATGCATTGTAGTAAACTGCTTACATTAATATCTTGGACCGGCCGTGTGATCTTACTAGTACACCATGGTTTGTATACCCATATTGCACATGTTCTTTTCCTTGTTGAGTACAGGGCATCTTCAAATGGTTATTCCAAGACATCAGTTAAGGGATGCTTGATTCTGAATCGTAGGGTGAGATACATCTTTGAGGCTATCATGGATTCCTCTGATTTTCTTGTCCATCTATTCGAACACAAACATTAGACTTTAGTTTTATGTTTATTTTCAGGATTGCATCTACGGTCTTGATTATTAGAGTTTTGGTATGGTATCTTTTAGTTCTTAGGGGTTATTTCCGCATTAAATATTTTTGGATTATTGGGTTGAGTTAATGGGAACTCAATTCTTTGGTTTTCTAAGTTGTTATATATTATTTATAACAAACTTTGTTTTATTTAAAAAGTGTTCAGTCAGTCCTTGATTCTCCCACCAGGAGGTTTAGTGTGGGTGCCACTCACGAAGTCGAGGTCATGATAAGAGGAGTAAATATTAATAAAAATTCACCACTAAGAACTAAATTCTCTTTATTTTGATGCCATATCAATATTTTCTTTCAAATACATATTGAAATTTAAAACATAACACATCTCAATGGAATATTAAACGTGATAACTCATTATTATATAAATGATAATTCATTCAGATAAAACATTTCTGATGAAATTTAGAATAAAATGTAAAATTTTATTAATATTGTGTTAACTCGATTTTCAATATATCATATTGAATGTATGACTACTTCGGATTCCAAGGGTCACTCTTTAACAATATTTTCTACATACACAAGTGTAACACCCCATAAAATTTTTGAGCTAAGACTTGGACCGTTCTTTGTAGTGACTGAGATTTTTACCAAGGAATTAAAATTTCTTGAGTGTTAAGGTCACTAAATGTAGCATCTTGAGTACCAAGAAGAACTAAAGAGAGTTCATTCAAGTCAATCCTATGTTACTTTAAGTTTTGGGTAAACTTCAAACGACCATATCTATCATTACAGGATGAGTTAGGTGGGAGACAAGATACTATATGAAAGGTCTTTGGATTATCTTTCCAACGCCACCGAGTTTGCTCAGGTTCGAGTTCGTAAGAGGGAGATATGTCCATTCAAAGTTGGGCTGTCTAGATAAGAAAAGTCAAAACAGGATTTTAGAAGGGTATTATGGTCTTTTCACTACCCAATTAATTAAATTCATTTTGGTAATTAAGTTGGGGACAAAACTGACTGGATTCATTTTACGCTTCATACAAAGAAGTTAGGGTTTTGAGAGAAGAGAAAAGAAGAGAAAAGAGGAGTAAAGAGGAGAGGATCAAGACGTTCGTCGAGGTTCTTCAGTTTTGTCATGGATTTTCGCCATGGTTTTGATGCCTAAGAGGTATGCAAGCTTCCATAGTTTTGGGTTTGTTCACCCACACACCAATCATATTAATTTCAGCGTTAAATTCGTTCTAGAAAGATGAAGGTTTGATGTTCTTGAATTGTGTTCTTGAAATTGTCTTTCGTTCTTGAGTTTAGATGAGATTGATGAGTTCTTGAGAAAATCGAGTCAATTTTAGAGTTGTGTTTGATTAGATTCTTGGGTACATATATTGGGTATCTGAATCTAAAGAGAAATTGAGAAAATGAATCGAATTTAGGTGAATTGAGGTAAGAAAATGAGGAAGAAAAAGTCGAACAAGGAACAGGTACCAGGTCCGTGACCTGTACCTTCAGTGTGAAAATATTTTCTCCGCGTTGCGGAAAGGTCGCGGACTCCACTATTTCAAAAATTATTTCGACCAAACATTTTAATTTATCTCCGCATTGCGGACGTGCTCCCCAGACAATGTTTTTCAACTGTTTCTCATGTTTAACTATCTATAAACACTCCTAAACATCATGAGATCTTTCCTATCACAAATCGCAACCTTGAATTCATAAATCAAATTCAAGGTAGATTTGAGAATCAAGTTTTGAGAGTTCTTTCAAACATTTTTCAGAAAGTCCCTTTGAGTTTTTTTGAGGAGTCTTCTACAATTTCTAATTACTTGTTTCAATACTTGAGTAAGTGAGCATGAGAGTGATGAGAATGTATTCATGAGTCTACACTATCACCAAGATCCTTCATATCATGAACCATAACTCTTGAATTCATAATTCACATTCAAGAGATAGTTAAGAGTAGAGTTCAAGAGAGCCTTTAAGTTCAATCGAGAATCCTTTGAGATCAACTATCGATTTTGAGTTGAGTTTTGAGGAAGTAAGTATGAGAATGAGAAGAGTCGTATACATGAGTTCTGTATTATTATTCATACCCTTGATGTCGAGTTGTTCATGCCCAATAATTTCGCATGAACTCTATAAGCTGAGTATCTTTGAAAGCAGTAGTATCTTCAAGTTCTAAGTCTTGAGTATTGAGTTCCTAGCCCCTTTTGAGATTTTGATTCCTAATTATGGGACTATTACCTATTACCCATGAAGTCCTTGAGCGGAGCTGTTCATGCCCATAATTCCGCATGAACCCTCTGAGTTGAGCATTCTTGAAATGAGTAGTATCATTGAAGTTCTTGAGTTTTGAGTTGTTGAGTTCCGAGTATCGAGTTCTTTGTATGGTTATATAAAACCTTAAATTGAGTCGTTCACGTCCATCATTTGGCATGAACCCTATTTTGAGAAGTCTTTTACAACTTTTTCTAAACTTGTTTTAAAACTTGAGCACTTGAGTTGAGAAAGAGTTGAGTCGAGTTCATTTTCCTTAAAATGATATATGGGAACTAAGTATTCCCAAGAGTAAATGTTTTCACATTTAAAAGAGGAGGAAATTGAGATTTCCAAAAGAGTTTTGAGCAGTTCAGTAACATCTCTTTTTAGAGAAAGATTTTGAGTAGTAATCTCAAACCACATAAAGAGTTGTGTTTTTAAACATATGAGCTAAGTATATTTTGGGAGTAGTACTGAGCACCAATATGGGGGAGAGTTCATACAACTCACAGCCCCCATAAACCATGTAGCCGACGTGGGTAGAAAGGGTGATACTTTTTAGATGATTCATTAGTGCTTTTTAACACAGACTAGTGGATCCACTTAGTTGAGAGGTCTTATACCTTGTCAAAGTAGAGGACAGTTCTAGCGTGGAGAAGAGGTTGTATCATCACTTAGCTTATAGTGATGGTTGTTGGTTAGAGAAACTCCCATAGAGTTATATTGTATTTTTATATACACACTGAGTATTATTGTATTTTTCAATACATTGAGTTTCTAACTACAATTTTAGAGCTTTCCATATATATTGCGCATCTTTTACTATTGATTTTTCCTTGAGTATCATGAGTTGAGTATTTCGAGTTGAGTATCTTGAGTTGAGTACCTTCGAGTTGAGTATCTTGAGTTGATCTGTGCTTCATTGTGTTGAGTACCTTATTGTTGAGTTTCACTGAGTTGAGAACCTTATTACTGAGTTGAGTATCTTATCCTTGAGTACTTCTAAGTTGAGTAAGTTTGAGTAGTTTTGAGTATCCTTGAGTATTCCTTGAGTTGAGTAAGTTTGAAAAGAGGTAAGTATGTTTCCTTTTTATCAAGTTCAAGCTTATGTTATGCTTTAGAATTCCCCTTACATGCTCATACATTCCACGTACTATTTGGCCTGCATCATTTCATGATGTAGATACAAGTATTCAGGGTCATCGACAGGAGCTTCATTGATACCACATGGAGTTCGAGTTAGCTATGGTGAGCCTCCTTGCTTCCAGAGGGTTCCACTTTTACTTTCAGTTATATCAGTTGTTAGGAGGTCGTGGGTCTTGCCCAAACTTCCATCTTTGTCATTTAGAAGCTTCATAGATAGACTGTAGAGTTTCAGAAGTTTGTTCATTTATTTTATTAAATGTTTTAAAGACTTAAGTTGCCTATTTTATGGCAAGTTGAATAATTTATTTTTATATAAAGTTTTTCATTTGAGTTAAAGCTTTGTAATTGAGTTTCATAAATTTTTATTCAGTTTTTAAGCTTGTAAGCTTGAGTTAGTCTTCCGCTTGTAGTTAGCTAGGATGAGGGTTTGCTTGGTGACCAGCAATGGTTCTCGAGTGCCGCCCACATCCAGGATGTAGGCTCGGGTCGTGACAACACGGCTCAAATCTGAGACCTCTGTTTAAAGATGAATGGACCATATACATCCCACCACAACTATTGTTGGTACTAAATAATACTTAATTTAATTTCTTTTTAATATTTGACAATAAGCTTGATATTTTTGTTGTGTTCTACCAACGAGGATCGTGGAATAGTAGAAGATAATATTCCTTTATCCTTAACAAGAAGTGTTAGGTTCGAGTCTTTAGCATGAGTTACTTTTGTTAGAAAGAAGTTTACCCTCAATTTGGGACATTCCATTATCCGAACCTAATTGAGTCACAATATGAATATCAGACATCAAGCAAAAAATTATTTTCTTCTTTTACTTGCTAATATCAGACATTTTGCAAAAAGAATGAATTGGTGAGCTTAAATATTATGGGATTAGGTTCATCATTTCTCCATTTTTAGTGAATAACCTCTCAATCTCCTTAATAAAAACATTTTTTTTTCATCTGTTTTGTATTGTCTATAAATAAAGTATAGTCTTTATCTTTTTTTTGTGTGTTATTAATTTAGATTCATTTAATATTAATAAAGATAATTAATTTTAGAAGAAAATGATTATTTGTCAATTAGATTAATTTTGTGAATAGATTTTTTTGCGGTATATGATAATGATTTTATAACTACAATTAAAAATCTTGTGTTCTTAACCTATTAAATAGCATGTATTTGAATAAAAATTAGGAGGAGCTAATCTCAGTAGAAGTTCACTACTAAGAAGTAAATTCTATTTATTCTAATGCCATATTTATATTTTCTTTTGAAATTATTTTAATCACATATTGAAAGGTAAAAATAACATATCTCAATGGAATATTTAACGTGACAACTCGTTATTATAGAAATGATCAGTCTTCTAGATAAAATAGAACCAATGGAATTTAGAATAAATTTGAAATTGTAATTAATAGTATTTTCACTTGGTTTTCAATATATCATATTGTATCCTGCCTAATTTGGATTTTGAGGGACACTCTCTAACAAAATATTCTTTATAGACAAAGCTCAAACCCGAGATTTCTGGTTAAGGATGGATGTATGATATACATCTCACCATGACTATTGTTGGTACTAATAATAATTTAATTTACTTTCTCTTGAAAACTTGGCTATATGTTGGATTTATTTGTCCTGTTTTGCCAACAAGGATTGTCGTGGAGAAGAAGTGACTATTCGTTCATCCTTAGCCAGAAATCCCAAGTTCGAGTCTTGGCCATGAATTACCTTTGTTGGAATGAGGTTTACCTTCAATTTGAGACTTTCCAATATCCGAATCTAATTGAATCCAAATAAGAATGTCAGACACCAACTAAATTAAGATACTTTTTCTTCTTATACTTATGAAAATTAGATATTTTGCAAAAAGAATATGAGGGCGATCTCAAAGACTATAAGATTAGGATCATCAATCCTCCATATTTTAGTGAATAACCCCTCAATCTCCTTGATGAAAATATTTACCCTGTATCTGTTTTGTGTTTTCTACATATAAAGTATCGTCCTGTATATAATTTTCTTTTTTCTGTCCTATTAATTAAGATTCACTTCTTGTTGGTAATAATAATTTTTTTTGAAGGAAATGATTGTATGTATTATATATTAATTATTTTACTAGTTTTATTGTGGTATATGATGATGATTTTTGTTGCTCCAAAAAAATCTTGTGTTCTTAACCTATTAAATGTCATGGTATTGAATCAAAATAAGGAGGAGTAAATAGTAACATAACAAATTCACTACTAAGAAGTAAATTCTATTTATTTTTATGCCATATTTATATTTTATTTTAAACACATATTGAAAGTTAAAAAAATAACATATCTCAATGGAATATTAAACTTGATAACTCATTATTATAGAATTATCATTCTTCTTGATAAAGGAGTTCAAATGGAATTCACAATAAATTATAAATTGTAATTACTCGCTTTGCCCTTAATTACTTATCCAATTTTCTTTTTTTTACTTGTCCCTTTTTACTTGTCCATTTGGATAAATCAATAATGGACAATTTTTTTCACCTATTATACCCTCAATTAATTACTTTGAATAAGGTAGAACTTCTTGAAAATTTTGAATTTTGAATTTATCCACTTCATAATTAATAGAGGTACAATGGTAAACTCCCTATGTCAATCATTGTTTTCTTGATAGGTTTGTCAATTCAAAAGTTGACAAGTAATTAGGGATTCCTTGACTAATTCGGATTTCGAGGGACACTCTCTAACAATATTTTCTTCATATCCAAGGCTAAATGTAAGGATTATATGAGGAGATCTTTGTGGGACAGGCTAATCTTTTATGCTAATATGGATTTACCTTGGTGTACAATTGGAGATTTCAATGTTATCACTTCTATAGAGGAGAAGCTTGGGGGAATACCTTATAATATGAATAAGAGTTTTGACTTTATTGGAGTGATAGAGGCATGTGGATTGACTGACTTAGGATACACAGGGCTTCCATTTACTTGGTGCAATCAAAGAGATGCAGAAGCTAGAGTTTGGAAGAGATTAGATAGGTCTATGGTTAATGATAAATGGCTAATGGTTATGCCTCAAACTACTATAGAGAATCTATCTTCTATTGGTTCAGATCACAGTCCCCTGCTAATGGAAATGACTAAGGTTAATGAGAGCCACATCAAATACTTCAAATTCTTACAATTTTGGATCTACAATGAAACTTTTTTTAAAACAGTACAACAGTGCTGGGAAAAGGGAGTTACTGGCAACCCAATGTGGAAATTACATCAGAAATTGAAGAGAGTAACAGCTACCCTTAGTAACTAGTCTAAACATGAGCGTAAGGTCAAGGAGTTTGAAGAAACTATCAGGAATTCTAAAGCAGAACTTATGACAAACAACAATGCAGCTGTTAGACAGAATCTACATCAGCTGAATGCAACTTACATTAAGTACTTTAAAATGGAAGAGTCTGTTCTTAAACAAAAGACACAACTTCAATGGTTTAAAGATGGTGATACTAATACCAAGTACTTTCATGCTTTGATGCGAGGTAAAAGAAGGAGGCTATTTTTACATAAAGTTTGTACTGCAAATGAGGTGTGGATACAGGGGGAGGAACACATTGCTCAGGCAGCCTGTGAATATTATCAACAAATGTTTACTGGTCCTACTGATAGAATTGATGAAAGAATTCTTCAATTCATACCTACAGCAGTCACTCTTAAACAGAATGAGATGTTGCAAGCAATGCCTAATATAGAGGAACTCAGACAAGTTGTGTTTGCTATGAACCCAAACTTAGCTGCAGGACCTGATGGTATAGGAGGTAAATTTTATCAAGCTTGTTGGGGTATTATTAAAGAAGATTTGTTGGCAGCTGTGCAATCTTTCTTTTGTGGTAACATTATGCCTAAGTTCATGTCTCATGCATGCTTGGTTTTGATTCCAAAAACTGAACAGCCTACAAGATTCACTGATCTTCGACCTATCAGTCTTAGTAACTTTACCAACAAGATAATTTCAAAAATTTTGAGCATGAGATTGGCTACTGTTCTGCCTTTATTGCTGTCAGACAATTAGTCTGGGTTTGTAAGAGGTAGAAGTATAACAGAAAGTATCATGTTAGCACAAGAAATTACTTATGATATTAAAAAACCAAACACAGGTAAGAATGTAGTTATCAAACTTGATATGACCAAGGCATATGATAGTGTCTTGGGCATTCACATGTTTGGTCCTAAGGAAATTTGGTTTTGGGGAGATATTTATTGATTTAGTTTGGCGAATTATGAGTAACAATTGGTATTCTATTATCATTAATGGTCATAGGCATGGTTTCTTTCATTCCACTAGAGGACTTAAGCAAGGTGACCCTTTATCCCCTGCCCTATTTATTTTAGGAGTAGAGGTACTGACCAGGATGCTTAATTCCTTACATCAGAATCCAAGCTATAGAGGCTTCTTTATAGAACCTAAAGGACCCCAAATCAACCACTTGAGTTTTGCAGATGATGTTATTATTTTTGCTTCTACTGACAGACATTCCCTAAAGCTCATTATGGACAATTTAGGGGCATATGAACAAACTTCTGGCCAGTTGATTAACAAAGAAAAAAGTCATTTTATGGTTCCAGACAATACATCACAGGGCACTATCCATACCATTCAAGAAGTTACTACTTTTTCCCAGAAAAGTAGCCCTATTACTTATCTAGGATGCCCTCTGTATATTGGTCGACAGAGGATTATCTATTGTTCACATTTAGTTGAGAAAGTCTCCAAAAAAGTATGTGGCTGGCAGGCAAGGGTACTTAGTTTTGGGGGCAGAATTACTTTGATCAAACATGCCTTGCAATCTATACCTATACATACTATGGCTGCAATTTCTCCACCTAGTACTACTATCAAATACATTGAGGCCATTATTGCTGATTTTTACTGGGGAAGGGATCAAGATAAAAGGAAATATCATTGTGCTTCTCTTGACACCATGAGTTTACCATATACTGAAGGAGGGGTAGGGATCAGAAGACTATCAGACATTTGCACATCCTTACAGTACAAATAATGGTGGAATTTCAGAACAAAAGTAACCTTATGGAGTCAATTTCTTAAAGCCAAATATTGCCAAAGAGCTCATCCAGTTGCAAAAAAGGTGGATACTAGAAATTCACTGATGTGGAGATACATGATGAAAAACAAAATTAAAGTTGAAGAGAATATAGGCTAGAAAATTAACTCTGGCAGCTGCTCCTTTTGGTGGGATGATTGGCTAGGAGGGGGTGCCCTAGCTAATTATACTACTGATATATCAAGTCTTAACAAGGCTACCATTGCACACTTTCTAGTAGATGGAAAATGGAATGAAAGGAAATTGTGACAACATGTTCCTCCTCTCCTTATTCCTTCTATTATGAATACTAATGTGCAGCTAGTGCAGGGACTTCAAGACAGTGCAGTCTGGAAAATCACTGAAGATGGGAAGTTCACTTGTAAATCAGCTTGGGGAATTTGCAGAAAGAAGAAGGATACTGCTGGTATTAATTCTCAACTTTGGCATCGAAATATTCCTTTCAAAATGTCCTTTCTCCTATGGAGAGCAATGAGACATAAATTGCCAACCAATGAAACATTAGCTAACTTTGGAGTGGAACCTGTTAAATGTTATTGCTGCATTCAGCAAGGTTCGGATGAGGTTGATCATATCTTCATTCAAGGACATTTTGTAGGCCATGTCTGGAAGTTCTTTGCAGGGAGTTTGGGCCTCAATTTTCAACAAATTTCATTAACTAACCAGCTAATGTGTTGGAGTGGTACTGCAGGGAACACAACATACAAGACAATCGTTCAAATACTCCCTATAGTAATTTGCTGGAACCTCTGGAAAAACAGATGTTCAGTCAAGTATGGAGGGAAAACATCAAGTATCCACAAAGTTAAATATTTGATTATTAAAGACATGCTTTTAATGCTTAATTCTGCTTTTCCATATCTTCATCTGCCTGTAATATGGCCAGAAGTCGTGACTTACATTGAAAAATGCAAACAGGATTTAAGAGTTACTTTAGTTATGTGGAAGACTCCTACCTATAATAGATACAAGTTGAATACGGATGGTAGTGCTATACCTAATCCGGGGAAAATTGGAGGGGGAGGCATTTTAAGAGATGATCAAGGGAGTATGATATATGCCTTTGCAGTACCTCTTGGTGAAGGGACTAATAATCAGGCTGAGATTCAGGCTACAGTTTTTGGCTTAAATTGGTGTATACAACATGGTTATAATAGTATTATCTTAGAGGTTGATTCTGAATTATTGACTAAGTGGTTTTTGCAGGTCATTAATCCCCCTTGGAGGATACACAAGTATATACAGGAATTGCATATTTTAGCTAACCAATGTGTGTCTTTTCAATATGTGCACACATACAGGGAGGCAAATGGTACAACTGATCTCTTGGCCAAACATAGTCATCAACAAGACATTGTACAAAATTACTACACTCATCATCAAT
>JAJOOF010016638.1:0-33184 GCA_029582545.1 Solanum lignicaule
AAATTTTAGAGCAACCGTATCAAAATCCAAAATTTCCAAGTGATGCCTTTTTCGAGGGTCTACTTTGGAGGGTCATATCTCCTAGCACACAAATTATTGGGTGGACAATAACATATCCATGGAAAGCCCTTTGAAGTGTGATGACAAGTTTGAGAGGCTTGTTTGGGGTTCCTTCGGGTTCCTCATTCGCCATGTCACGTCTAGGCCCCAGGCTTGGGTCGTGACAATTATACAACACATATTCATACCTTGCTAATCATACACTTTGCATGCATAATAATATGTAAGGGTGCATATATGAGTTAACACCATAACACATCATATTCATAGCTATACATGTAGAGTGTGTGTGTGCGCGCATATTGGTCCTCATAGTGACATAATAGCAACAACATTGATATTGAGTGCATTTCCCTTCAAGGGATCAGCACATTCACAATGTCCCTAATTCATAAGCAATTCACGTATAAAGCCTTTAGGGATTCTAGACCACACACCCACACTTTATCATAGGAGACAAGGACACATTCAACATTGAATAGGTACTCCTAACATGTATATGATCAGACATTCATATAGGGGTCATATAGGTAGGGGTTATTCCACAATAGTACTTAAAATAATCAATCATGTAGACCACACCTTATCCCAAACATTATCATTCACATTATACAACTCATCATCAACACAATTTAAACATCAGGCTAGCATTGAGGATTTCATACATAAGCTTTATAGCACAACTTCATAAATATATGCATCATAATCATCAATTCACTTCACATATATTGCCTTCAAGGCCATGATCTCAACATGCATAGATAGACAAGAAGTAAACCCCACCACCATAAGTGGACCAAACCACACAACATCAATTATCATACTATAGATTAGAAGTTAGGTCAACTTACCAATTCTCCAAGCCATGATCACCATGGACCAATCCTCAACAATTCATAATCAATTGACATAGATATCAATAGGAATCAACAATGTAATTCAATAACATAAACATAATCTAAGTACAATTCTATAAACAAGGGGATCAACCCATAACTTTGCCCAAAAGCCATAATTCTCAACTCATTAATATACCAACAATTCAACATGAATAAGTATAGATAATCATAGGAAATATCAATACAATCTAATCTAAACATAATTTCACCAATAGAGATCATATTCACAAAGACCCACATCATATGTCAATTTTCGAGAACTTGGGGATCATGGGTTCTCCAAGAATTCCTTTGCAAATTATCTTAAAAACCTTAATTCCACATTAATTCATCAATAGAATGATTTAGAAAATCGTTTGACAAAGGACCCATGTTTAGATTGAAAATTGGGAATTTTGGCCTTTGAATCACTTCTGAATATCTTTGATAGAACTCCTTGAATGAAAGGTTATTCAAGAATCAAGAGTTACCATACCTTAATTATTGAAAACCCATGAAATTGAAGAAGAAATCAGTTGAAAACCTATCTTTTAGCTTGAGCTTCATCAAGCTCTTCAATGGGGATTTTGAGAGAATCTATTTTTAGAAGGAAGGGTCAATTTGAAGAATGGGGTCTAATTTTAGGTTTTGGGGTTTTAACCAACTTAAAATGCCCTAAAATAGGTAGAATAACCATTTATAATAATTCCCCAAAGTAACCAAACTACCTCTCACCTAGTTTGACCTTTTAAACAAGTCAAACTTGAGTTTTATTTTCGCAGATTTCGTCGGGAAACAAGTTCGCGACGCGGAGGTGTTGCCACAAGTTTCATAAATTAAATTTCGAGACAATAGAGTCTGCGACATATCCGCGACGTGGACCAAACTTTTGGCCTTTGGTGGATCTAGTCCACGACACGGATTTGCTCCCTCCATGAGCAACTTCAAGCTGCCTTGGCAGCTTGTTTGGCCAAGGGGTGGGGTCCTCCTCGGTGACCCTTAGGGTGGTCCCGGTTAGTCTTACCCGAATGTTTTGACCCTAAAAACATTTATTAAGACACTAGGGTCACATCCACTGATTTTAGGTTCGAAACAACACATAAAACATGAACAACATACTAGAACACACCGACACGTAAAAGACTAGTTTCCGAACGTCTTGGTCGTCCCTTGACGTTTGACTTCCAAACTCTTTAAAACTGACTAAAGAGGTTATTCTTCATTATTTTTAACAAGTTATTAATGCATAAAACCTATGTGAGGCTCTACTTTATCCTACTTCTTTTTGAGGGTTGTTACAATATCCCCCACTTAGGAACATTCGTCCTCGAATGACACTTAAAACACTTCTGAGGACTCAATGACCCAACTAGCAGCTCACAATACACAACATACAACATCAACATAGGTGAACACATCAAGGAGGAAATCAACTTCACATAAAAGGCTCAAAACAATTTTGTGCAATTCAAGAAAGTAGCAACACATCTACCAACTCCTTATGCATCAACTTTATTATCTCCCATTTCATTGGAGGAACTTCCTTTTCCAAATCATCATTCTCATTTCAAAAGACCAACGAAACACAACATGCAACTATCTCATTAAAGCACATTATGCAACTTTATCATAAGAAATCATTTAAGCATGCACTTCAAATCAACTCATGCAACACAAGCAAGTAGAAACTTTATTCACTGACTCATAATGCATCAACCACATCGGCCTTTCTCATGTTCATAGGAGGAACTACCTTCTCTTAATCATGACATGATATATATCCCTTTTATATCATCATAGGGTCCAATATGCAATGGCTTTCAAATGCACACATAGACATGATCAACATTTCCACTCATGAGGCAATTAAGCAATTCATACTAGTTGCACCCTAACATGAGGATTATAGATCATCTATTAGTATTATTATTTAATCATCATACTATCAAGAACATACTTGTCATTACCATGTTTAGTTATGTTGAAGGAGGGACTACCTTCTCCTAGTCACAACATACACACATGGCATCATAAACTCATAAGCAAGCATTACACCAAGGTCAATTCATTTAAGGAGAAATTCTCAACTTCTAACCTAAGCATGCTCATACTCCCTTCCTCATGAAGTCAAGAGTGCATTCATCATATAAAGATGCATATTGTCATGAGAAGCATGAATATTATTACTAAAATTCCATTTTTATGTAATAAGAATCCTTCAAAACATTCATAACATAGTGTCTTCTAGGACATGCATAACATACGGAGATAATGCAACATATAATCATATGCAAGACTCCAAAACATGAACAAGCTACTAGGAACTCTTTGGTCTCAAGCTTGAATAGGAATAGAAGGAAAAGTAATGATATCAACAACCTTACTACTCATTCATCATCCCCCACTTAGGGTAAACCCATCTAAGAGCACATTAAAGTAACCAAGAGAACTATCACTTACCAATTAAGCACTATGTCCCCCTCTTGGGATCAAGTTATGCAAACTCTTTTAATCATTAACTCCTTTATCTCTAAGGTGGGAACCATTCTCCACTAAATCTTCAATATACTCCCTTAGGTGAGGATTTCGAGAATAAAAAAAAACATGTGTATCTATACCACTCCACTTCATATCTATCACCCAAAGTGGTTCTCAACATGGAGAACTCAAGGAAGTTCAATGTAGAAATAGTAAGGGCAATCAAAACCTTACCATCTAGGCACATTATCCCCCACTTGGGGTGAGTTTAATCAGCTCTTTATCACATCATTCCCTTACCATCACCGTTGGTGTAACTTCCCACTCAACCATGCCTAGGTATTATCTAAACACCCTCTTGAATGACCATACTTAAGATCAACCATACAAGACAACTATCGTTTTTAAAGTTGGTCAACCTCTATTCTCTTGTCCTTCCCATGAACTAAGAGGTACATGCAACTCTCCAAGTTAACCTTAGAGAAAAACACTATCCCAACTCAGGGAACAAAGCCCCTTTTTCCGCTCTTAGGGCAAGTCTACACAAGAACTTTGATTCACATAAGGACAACCATGAAGCATCACTCATAAGAAAAAAAAAGCAACTTTCAACTCACAGTAGTTACCACATTCCTTCAAAACTCCTCAAATCTACACCATGACTTTGTACTATCATTACCCATCACCATAAAACAACTCATCATCCTAAAAAAGGATTTCATTCTTACCATAACGACTCTTATCATATGAGAACTATACCACTATACAACATTTTCAATGTAATGCTCCCAACCTCTTAGATCACACATAGCCATGATTGGCATCACAATATGATTTCCAAATCTACCTTCATATATACTCATATAGTCACCACATCATAATAAGCATTAAAACTCACCTTTTCTTCCCTTGATCCTTGCAACATTACCCCTTCCAAGTAATCACATCTAGAAGATCACCGAACAAGGGAAAATAAGAGAGAGAGATCATACGGAGTTAAGCTCTATGGCATGACACAAGAGTAATGAAGAAAGTGAAACTTCTATCGTCCGACTAAGAGTTAACCTTTCAATAGACACCATAACACATCATATTCATAGCTATACATGTAGAGTGTGTGTGTTCATATTGGTCTTCATAGTTACATAATAGCTACAACATTGATATTGAGTGCACTTCCCTTCAAGGGATCACAACACATTCACAATGTCCCTAATTCATAAGCAATTCACATATAAAGCCTTTAGGGATTCTAGACCACACACCCACACTTCATCATAGGAGACAAGGACACATTCAACATTGAATAGGTACTCCTAACTTGTATATGATCAGACATTCATATAGGGGTCATATAGGTAGGGGTCACTCCACAATAGTACTTAAAATAATCAATCCTGTAGACCACACATTATCCCTAACATTTTCATTCACATTATACTCCTCATCAACAACACACTTTAAATATCATTCTAGCATTGTGGATTTCATACATACCCTTCATAGCACAACTTCATAAATAAATGCATCATAATCATCAATTCACTTCACATCTATTGCCTTCAAATTCATGATCTCAACATGCATAGATAGACAAGAAGTAAACACCGCCACCATAAGTGGACCAAACCACACAACATCAATTCTCATACTATAAACTATAAGTTAGGTCAACCTACCAATTCTCCAAGCCATGAACACCATGGATAAATCCTCAACAATTCATAATCAATTGCAATAGATATGAATAGAAATGAACAATGTAATTCATTAACATAAATATAATCTAAGCACAATTCTATAAACAAAGTGATCAACCCATAGCTTTGCCCATAAGGCCATAATTCTCAACTCATCAATATACCAACAATTCAACATGAATAAGTATAGATAATCATAGGAAACATCAATACAATCTAATCTAAACATAATTTCACCAATAGAGATCATATTTACAAACACCCACATCATATGCCAATTTTCGAGAATTTGGGGATCATGGGTTCTTCAAGAATTCCTTTGCAAATTATCTTAAAAACCTTAATTCCACATTAATTCATCAATAGAATGATTTAGAAAATCATTTGACAAGGACCCATATTTAGATTTAAAATTGGGAATTTTGGTCTTTGAATCACTTTTGAAAATCTTTGATAGAACTCCTTGAATGGAAGGTTATTCAAGAATCAAGAGTTACCATACCTTACTTATTGAAGACCCATGAAATTGAAGAAGAAATCAGTTGAAAACCCATCTTCTAGCTTGAGCTTCATCAAGGTCTTCAACGGGGTTTTTGAGAGAATCTATTTTGAGAGGGAAGGGTCAATTTGAAGAATGGGGTCCCATTTTAGGTTTTGGGGTTTTAACCAACTTAAAATACCCTAAAATAGGTAGAATAACCGTTTATAATAATTCCCCAAAGTACCCCTCACTTAGTTGGACCTTTTGAACAAGTCAAACTTGAATATTATTTTCGCAGATTTCGTCGGGAAACAAGTTCGCAAAGCGAAGGTTTTCCCACAGATTTCATAAATTAAATTTCGAGAGAGTAGAGTCCGCGACATGTCCGCGATGCGGACCAAACTTTTGGCCCTTGGTTGAGCTACTCCACGACACGGACATTCTCCCTCTATGAGCAACTTCAAGCTACGTTGGTAGTTTTTTGTCCAACGGTTGGGGTCCTCCTCGGGGACCCTTAGGGTGGTCCCGGTTAGTCGTACCCAAACATTTTGACCCTAAAAACATTTATTAAGACACTAGGGTCACCTCCACTGATTTTAGACTCCAAACAACACATAAAAACATGAACAAAATACTAGAACACACCAACACGTGAAATACTAGTTTTCGAACGTCTTGGTCGTCCCTTGACGTTTCACTTCCAAACTATTTAACACTGACTAAAAAGGCTATTCTTCATTATTTCGAACAAGTTATTAATGCATAAAACCCATGTGAGGCTCTACTTTATCCTACTTCATTTTGAGGGTTGTTACAGCTATCTAGGTTGATCCACTAAGCTAGAGTTCTATGTCGGCACATAGTTAAGGGTCAAGGAGATTTCTTGTAGAAACCCTAACTTACTAAACATGAATGTTTCCATTGCATAAACCAACACATACCGTGGGTAATCCAGACTTGCTAAACGTGAGGAAACCCATGTATGGAGCCGGATTTACGAAACGTGAGATCCTTATCTCATTTACATGTCATTTCAGTGCTAAGCATCTAATTCCCTTTTGTAATCATCTTTAGTCATCACATAAGTTCACATTAGCCTTTATTAGACTCTTATGTAGACATCTTACCATAATATCTCAGATGTGTTCATAAGTGAGTAACAATCTTTTCACTTTAGAAACACTTAGCAAGTGCGTAAACCTTTTACTTTACATTACATTATAATCATGAGAACTACCTTTCAATCATATAGCAATCATACCATAACATACATATATACTTCATAGCTAATTCAAGTGTAGAGGGTTAAGGATGAGGAAACTAGGTCCTCAACACCACAACAACACATTAGGTATAACAACATTACAATCTAAGTAATTCACCTTTCATACTTGAGTTCAAAGAAGAACCAACCTTCATACCTTTTTTTCCTTCACGGGACATTCATACTTCAATCACCAAACAATTCATAACCAACACATAATATAAGGTAATTCCTGAAGTAATAACATAATCAATATCAATATAAGCAATTGACATATTCCATTCATAGCCTTCAAGGCTTCAATAAAAGACTCAACCCTAATTTCATAGAAATTATATATATCCTAGGGTAGAATCATCATACAAACATTAATTACCTAACATCACCTTCAATTCATAGCCTTCAATCGATATCCAACACAAACTAGGGTTAGAATTAGGAAAAGAAGGAGATACATGTGTCTCATGGGGAATTCTTCAAGAAACCACCAATACAACATAAATTCGTCCATAATTGTTCATATAACAACAATCAACGTTAGTTTATAAAATCAATTTCACTTTAGAAAGAAGACCCGCGTTTTTGGATTGAAACCTAGAAATTGGAGATATTGAAATTCATCTTGAAGGGGCCTCTTGGGGAAAGGAATCCCAAGAGTGATAAACAACCATACCTTATTGACGAATTAACCACGAAAATCCTAGTTGAAACCTTGGAGAGTTGGTCTTCTTCTTGAAACTCCAATATTCTTCAATGGAGTTCTTGAGAAGAGAGAGAGAGTAGAGATAAGGAGGAAGTTTAGGTTTTGATCTTTGGGTTTGTGTCTGAGTGATAAAAGTGAGGTAAATTGACTTAAAAATAATTATATACACGTCCCCTGAAGTACCCTAAATACCCCTCACTTAGTTGGACTGTTTAATGAAGTAAGAATCGATTTCTGAATTTCTGCATTTTCATTGCGGAGCAAGTCCGCGACGTTGAGCTGTTCCCTCAAGATATTTGGAATTAAATTTCTAGACAGTAGAGTCTGCGACACGACCGCGTCGCGAACTAAATCATTGCTCATTGGGGAGCTAGTCCGCGACGCAGACCTATTCCCTTCAAGTGCAATTTGTAAGCTGCCTTGGTAGGTTGCTTGGCCAAGGTTGGGGTCCTCCTCGGGGTCCCTTATGGTGGCCCCGGTGCGTCGTATTCGAACATTTTGATCCTATAATAATATATTTACATAATTTAAACCTTTTTACAAGATTATACCATCATATGACACTCCCGAACCTACAAAAAACCTAAGGACACACTAGAACACATTCTTCTCTAGTTTCCACATGTCGTGGTCGTTTCTTGACGTTTAGAATTTTACTCTTCCAAACCAAGTCAATTGCATTAATTTAGGTTTAGAAACAGAATTTTAAATAATTTTAAGTGATTATTCATAAGGTGAGGCTCTAACTTCAGTCATAGAATTTCTGGGGTGTTAAAATATCCCCCCTTAGCAACATTCATTTCCGAATGTCACCTGGACTTCTTTCTCGGGGGACAATTACTCAAACTTGCAGCACAACAACCAGTCACATCAACAACATCATATAGGAATTTAATCTACAACATCACTATGATCAAAACTCTTTACTTCACATAAGTATAGGAGGAACTACCTTCTCCATATTCAATGTGCATCAACATATATATTAAGCAATCAACAGGACATTTCTTTAACAAGACAACATCAAGCATGCTCATTACAACTCTCATGAAGACAACATCACACAACATATATGAGTGCAATTTCAACCATGAGAAACAAAATTAATGAAAACTCAAAATACAACTTAATGATGAATTTTCACAAAAATATGCACATACAAGAAAATCATGTCATAATCATCAACACACATGATTTCAGTTTATACCAAATTAAGAGAAACTTCTAACCTCAACTTTGGCTAGGAGTAGTGGGAAAAAGATGAGGGCAGCGGGACTTCATGTCGGCCTCGGCCTCCCATGTTGCACCCTGAACTAGGTGGTTTCTCCATAGGACTTTTACGGAGGCAACCTCTTTATTCCTCAACTTCTTAACTTGATGATCTATGATTTTGACTGGAACCTCTTCATAAGAAAGGTTCTCATTCACCCCTAAACCTTCTAGAGGGATAATGGACACCGGGTCACCTATAAACTTCTTTAACATAGAAATATGGAACACCGGATGAACCGGGGCTAATTCGATGGGCAATTTCAACTCATAAGCGACCTTTCCGACACACTTCAAGATCTAATAAGGCACAACATACCGGGGGCTAAGCTTCCCCTTCTTACCAAATATCATCACCCCTTTCATGGGTGAGATCTTCAAGTAGACCCAATCACCTATTCAAATTCAAGATCCCTCTTTCTATTATAGGTATAACACTTTTGTCGACTGTGAGCCATTTTGCAACCTATCCCTTTTAAGTCAAACTTTTTTCGTAGCCTCATAGACTACCTCGGGACCAAGAAGAGCAAATTCACCCACTTCAAACCACCCAACCGGAGATCGACACCTTCTACCATAAATTTCTTCAAAGGGTCCCATAGCAATACTCGAGTGGTAGCTATTGTTGTACGAAAATTCTATCAAAGATAGGTGGTCATCCCAATTACCTTTGAAGTCAATCACACACACTATCAACATGTTCTCTAGGGTTTGGATGGTGCGTTCCATTTGACCATCCGGTTGAGGGTGAAATGTGGTACTAAGTTTCACTTGAGTACCAAGCCAACTTTGGAAAGACCTCCATAAATGGGAAGTAAATTGGGCACCTCTATCCAAAATAATCGACAACGGGGCTCCATGCAACTTCACAATCTCCTTAATGTACAAGTTAGCATAATCTTCCGCCGAATAAGAAACCTTGACGGGAAAGAAATGGGCTGATTTAGTCAATCTATCCACAATGACCCAAATGGAGTAATTTTTCTTACGCGTTCGAGGCAAACCTACCACGAAGTCCATATTGACCTCTTCCCACTTCCAACTGGGGGTATCAATATCTTGAGTTAGACCTCCCGGTCCTTTGTGCTCGGCTTTGACTTGTTGGAAATTTGCGCACCTAGCCACAAAATTTGCTATGTCTCTTTTCATTCCATTCCACCAATAAATATCATGTAAGTCACGATACATTTTGGTGGCTCCCAGATGGATTGAGTATCGGGACACATGGACCTCCTCGAAGATTGTCTCTCTTAGACCATCCACATCTGGCACACATAACCTCCCTTGGTGCCTAAGCACCCCATCTTCTCCTTGAGAGAAAGTTTCTATTTCTTTCTTGAGAACCGACTCTTTTAGTTCCATCAAAATAGGGTCAAAATGTTACTTAGACTTCACGTCAACAACAACCGATGACTCGGAATTATGATGGACCATGACACCTCATTTTGGGGAATCTTTAAGTTGGACACCCAACCGGGCTAGCCTATGTACATCACGAGCTAACTCCCTTTTCTTTTCTTCCACATGTGACACACTACCTATATATACACGACTCAAAATATTCGCAACCACATTTGCTTTTTTGGGGTGATAAAGGACACTCATATCATAACCTTTTAAGAGTTCCAACCACCTCCTTTGTCGGAGATTCAATTCTTTTTGGCTAAAAATGAATTGAAGACTCTTGTGGTCGGTAAACATATCCACATGTACCCCATAGGGATATTGTCTCCAAATCTTTAAAGCAAAGACTACGGCCGCTAGCTTAAGGTCATGAGTTGGATAATTCTTCTCATGCAGCTTGAGTTGTCTCGAGGCATAAGCTATAACCTTACCGTGCTGCATGAGGACACAACCCAAACCCACTTGGGAAGCATCACAATATACTACAAACCCTTCGGTGCCCTCCGGTAAGGTCAAAATTGGAGCGGAGATGAGCTTCTCTTTCAACAATTGGAAGCTCTTTTCAGAAGATTCCGACCATTTGAGCTTGGACTTCTTTTAAGTTAAGGCCGTTAAAGGAGATGCAATAGATGAAAATCCCTCAACAAACCTCCGGTAGTAACCGGCCAAACCCAAAAAGCTTCGGATGTCGGAAGGACTCAAAGGTCTAGGCCAACTTTTGACCACATCGGTTTTCTTTGGATCAACTTCTATACCCTCACTAAAAACAAAGTGACCAAGGAAAGCAAGCGATCTTAGCCAAAACTCGCACTTGCTAAACTTAGCGTAGAGTTGGTGATCTTTGAGGACTTGCAATACTATCCTCAAATGATTCATGTGATCATTCTCACTTTTAGAGTATATCAAGATGTTATCAATAAAGACAATAACAAATGATTCCAAATAATTTCTAAACACACGATTCATAAGTTCCATGAAAGCCACTGGGGCATTTGTAGGACCAAAGGACATCAGTAAGAACTCAAAATTACCATATATTGTTCGGAAGGCTATTTTTGGAACATCAGCGCCTCTCACCCCAAGTTGGTAATAACCCGACCTCAAATCAATTTTTGAAAAGTAAGTCGCTCCTTAAAGTTGATCAAATAAGTCATCAATCCTAGGGAGTGGATACTTGTTCTTAATGGTCACCTTATTTAATTGTCGGTAATCAATACACATACGAAGAGATCCATCCTTCTTCTTCACAAATAACACCGGTGCACCCCAAGGAGATATACTAGGTTGGATGAAACCCTTATCCAACAAATCTTTGAGTTGAAATTTTAATTGCTTCAACTCCGCCGGGGCCATCCGGTAAGGAGGGATTGAAATGGGTTGTGTATGCGGCAATAAATCTCTGTCGAAATCTATTTCCCATTCGGGAGGAATCCTGGATAAGTCATCGGGAAAGACTTTTGGAAAATCCTTCACTACGGGGACCGACTCCAATGGAGGAATTTCGGACTGAAAATCCTTGACCCTAACAATATGATATATACAACCCTTAGAAATCAACTTACAAGCTTTTAGACATGAAATGATCCTTCCCCTAGGAACGACATTTCCACCCTTCCATTCTATAATGGGTTCATTAGGAAATTGAAACTTCACAATTCGGGTCCTACAATCTATGGACGCAAAACAAGCATGAAGCCAATCCATCCCCAATATAACATCAAAGTCTAACATATCAAGTTCCACCAAATCAACCTCAGTGACTCTATTGGGAAATGATATGGGACAACCCCTATAAACTCTTTTGGCAACTATGGAATCACCCACCGGGGTAGAAACTGAAAAGGGTTAATCTAGGACATATCAAACTTCATAGCCACTAAAGGGGTTACAAAAGACAAAGTGGCACCGGGATCCAACAATGCATAAACATTAATTGAAAATACTTGTAGCATACCGGTTACAACATCCGGAGAGCTCTCTTGATCACCTCGGGATTGGAGAGCATAGAAGCGATTCTTCTTAGGAACATCGGGATTTGGGCCACTTGCTTGTGCTTGAGCATTTTCCCTTCCTTGAGCCTTTAGCATAGGGTAGTCCCTCCTAATGTGGCCGCTCTTACCACAACTGTAGCAATTACCCGTGCCAACTAGGCACTTGCCTTCATGTTTTCGACCACACTTTGTACAAATAGGCTTCTCAACATAAGGACTACCACCTATTGCTTCTTGAGGCTTGGGGGTAGACATTTTTCCTTTGTTGACCCTTCGAGTGTTAGGAGGACCTTGCTTGGAAAACCTCTTTTTGAACTTTGCCTTATCTTGGATTTCAAACCTAACCTTAGAAGAATTTCCATCATCAGCCCTTGGCCTCTTCAATTCTCTACTGACTTGCTTAAGCTTTTGCTCCTCAATTTGTTCGGCATGAACCATAAGATGAGAAATGTCCATGCTTGGGATTAGCATGACGGACCTACATTCATTCACCACAAGATCGGATACCCCCATAACAAATTTGTTCATTGTAGCTCTAGAGTCCGACATGAATGTTGGAGCATGCTTGGACAATTGAGTGAACTTGAGGCCATACTACTTCACACTCGTACCCCCTTGACGGAGGTTGATGAATTCTTGCATTTTCCTCTCTTTTAGTTCCAAGGGGAAAAACCTATCAAGAAAAGCCGTCTTGAATATAGACAACTTATCGGACCCTCTCTAATAGGTCTGCCCTCCTTCCATTGTTCATACCACACTTGTGCCATATCTTTGAGTTCATAGGCGGTTAACTCCGCCTTTTCTTGAAAAGACACACCCATAGCCTCTAGAACCATAAACACTTCATCAATGAACCCTTGTGGATCCTCTTCCACTTTGGAGCCAAAGAAAGTAAGTGGATTCATCCTTGGGATATACCTTATCCTAGAAATGGTAGTGCTAGCATTGGGGTTCACTTGCACCCTAGCATCCCTAGCAACTTGAGTGGCCAACACTTGAGTCCAATTATGAATAGCCGACCTTATCTCGACATTAGACATAGCCCCTTCTTCAATAGGTACTTGAGGGTTTTGAGGAGCTTGAGGGGGAACCGCCTCATTCACATTCTCCTCACTGGCCCTCCCTGCATTGTTCCTTCTTGTATTCATTGCCTATAAGCACAAGAGAAGGATTAGAAGAAAAGGACTAAATAGAGTTAAGGGTACAACTATGGAATAAAAAAAGGGTGCAAGTTCCTAAGCATCTCGTAGCCTCTCATTCATAAGTGTGGCGCGCTTCACACCCATGAACAAGACTCTACTTGATGTGGTATCTTGTGACATAAATCCTACATTATTCTCAACCTTATGCTCTGATACCAAGTTTGTAACGACCCGAGAGCACCCCCTAGTCGTTACCAGCGTATTCGACCTCGAAGACGTCTTATACAAGCCCTTAGCATTCGTCATAGCTTGTATCATAGAATAAAATCACGGAAAATTTAAAACTTCTACTTTGGAAGTTCAACTTCACTTCATATATGAAAAACATAATCTAACTTCGTCACAATGTACCATCTAGACATAGAAGTATAAAAAATGGGACTGAGCCCTTACATCAATAAGAAGTCTCGAAATAGGAAAGTACAACAATGTCTTTCAACATAAGAAAAGAACTAAACATAGAAGCTAGATCATAGGGTCTTGTCCTCGGACTTGAGGACTCACCAACTTGGGGAACCAACTCCAAGTGTCTTGAGAAGTAAGCTTGAATCCTCAACGGCCCGACCTAAATGTTTGGGGAAAGGGGATAAAATATGGGTTAGTACAACACACGCACTTAGTATGGCTACTATGCTTAAAACCCATTGAAACATGCATAAAAGGGCATTTAATCAAAACATGCTTTTTATAAAGTAAATTCAATATGCACACAAAGTAAGCATCATAGTCCAAACCAACATAATATCATCCCAACATGTAGACAACCCAAGCAATACTAGTGCAATGCAAAGAATAGAACCTCATAACCCTATTCAAAGCAAAGTATCACATTAAGCAACCTACTTCATGCATACATTCATAAGATCATACCTCATCATTACTTACCATATTCATAATGATCATACATAACATAGCTTCAACATACATAAGTCATAATCATCATAATCATAAGAGAACACTACTACAACCATCTCTTAGGATCCCACAAGTGCAATGTGTAAGAGAAGTCACATACCCTCCCTTACACTATGTAGAAAACCTTAAGAAAGACCTAGTAAGAGTTCACACCTTTGATACCTTCATTTACTTTTACATTAGGAAAATAATGCAATAACCGACATAGACCATGAGAGCAACTTGGAATCCGTGTTCTACTCCCACACCGAAAAGAAAGGGTTAGCACTTGCCTAAGGTGTAACCATGCGTAAGAAAGAGATAAAGTAGAGCTTGAAGGAAAGAGCTTTTCAATACGAATTTGGTAGGATTCTACACCTAAGGTATGGTATTTCTTCATCCTGGGGAAGCTACCACCCAAGGAGCCCGTTCAAAATCATTTATCTCAATTCTAGAAAAGTCAAATAGCTAGGGTTTCAACTCAACTCCATGGATTCCTTCTAAAGTTGCTTTTAAAGGTTGAATTATGTTTTTTATTATTATATGATTGATTTTTTATGATTTTAACTCAACTCCTTCAAGAATCCATGAGACCCCCAATCCTAGTTATGGTTCTTCTTTACATTATGTGATGGTTTTGCAAGTTGGTCCAATTGTTTAGATGTGAGTTAATTATGATGTAATTACATTATCTAAGTATAATTTTACATGTATAATTTATTAACCTAAGATTTCTAAGGTGAATTGATGTGATTAGGGCCATGCCATGAAAGAGGCTAATTGAGTATAATTTGGAAAAAATGCTTAGCACCGAGTGGATATGGAAAGTGAGGTAAAGGCACTTCTGCCAATGCAAGAGGTCGAGTCATCTAAAATAAACTCAGGAGATAGAAGCTCCTCCTCCAATGAAAGAGGTCCGGTTTCTAGAAGCAGTCTCCCTATCCCATAACTATGTGCCCACAAAGATCTTTAGCTAGTTGATCCACCTAAAAGCTAAATATGTTAGTTGTACCTTAGGTAAGTAGGACACCTTCTTTAGATGTGGGGTTACACGATACCGGATTCCAAGTAGCTCACATGGTCTATGTATGTTAAGGTTATTCCCTACATGATAATTAACATGAACAAGAGACTTGAGCAGGTCACATGAACAATTAACATGAACAATTACATGGGCTATGTACTATGGTTCCTTAAGAGGTTCTACTTAGTGTGGATGGGGGTATTGGACTTCATTCATACATTGCACAAGTAGGCTTTGAGAGTGGGAATAGTAGGTTTCCCTTATGACAAGATGAATATGAGTTATGCATGATTTATTATAAATTATGTACATGAACATGAATATAACTATGGACTATACCTATGACTTCTTAATAAGCTTTACTTAGTGTGAGTGGGGGTATGCGACTTCACTTATACATTGCAGAGGTAGACTTATAAGGGGGTTGTGGTGTGATTTCCTTATGCTATGAAGATATATGAGTTATGTATGCATGATATGGGTTGTTGTTACGAATGACTTCACTTATTATAATTTATGAACATGAATGGCTCTTTGTCTATATGTGTTGGCTATGAATGAGGTCAAGATATGTTATGCATTATCATGGTGGCCTAGAAGTGATACTTAGTGTAGTTAGGATTATGGGGTCCTATCTATGCATTGCACAAGTAGAGCTTGAGGTTTCCTATGTGACAATTCTATTTTGATGAGATGATCTTGGTATTTGACTGTGTATTATGTTTATGTTGGAGACTGTCTTGTGAAAGTTGGAATATGTATTATGTGTTGTTGGAGACTATGCGTGTAATTATGATGATATCTCTTATGCCATGATGAATTGTACATGAGATGTTTTATGAGCTACATTCTCCAACTATTTCAATGATGATGTTCTAAAATGGCATATAGCATGATTTCAAATGAAATGTCCCTTTTATGCATGTTTTAAGGATTTTTATGCATGGCTTCCATACTTAGTACATTTTGTGCTAACCCCATCTTTCTATATTTTCTATAAGTGTAGGCTTTGGAGATATTGGATTCCATCCTCGTGGCTAGGACTCTAGTAGATCAAGAAGAAGAAGATTGATGAGTCCTTATTGTATTCGAGGGCTCAACCATATGTCCCTTATGTCTTTACTTTCATGTTTTAGACTTATGTAAGGGCTATGTCCCTAAGATTGTATTTTAAGATTCATAATCCAAGTGTCATAGATGGTTGGAGACATAGTGTCATAGATTCTCTTTCATTTTATAAAAGACTTCGATTGTAAAGAAATGTTTTAAAATCCGCACTAATTTCCTATGCTCGTATGTTCAAGATATGCTATGAGATTTGTATATGACACCTTCGGGGTCAAGTACGCCGTGTTACGTCTAGGAGGTACCCTTGGGTTGTGACAGAGAGGGACCATAGCCAGTGGTCTTGATCAAGGCTCGTGGAGCCCCTCATGAAAATGCCTTGGGCATGCAGGTAAAATGTATGGAAGCCTAGCTACTACCTCAAAGACCATGAGTGGGACCATAGCTCGTGGTCATGACCATGGCTCGTGGGGCCCCTCATGGCACCTGGGCATGGTCACTTAATGAAGGTTAATTTAGTCTTTTAGTTTTTAAGTTCTATCAAAGTGAAGCCGTTTCGTGTAAGTTTAGGGTCAATATATAAGTAGTTTTTATGTCAAATCCACCTAAACTAAGTTATTTTCCACAAACACCCAAACCAAATCAAAAAATTCATCTTCCTCACAATAATTCTCTCTCTAAAATCCAAAGAAGAAAAAGAGTAGAATGGGAACTAGGGCTTGAAGATTCAAGGAGATTACACTCAAATTCTTTGGAGATTCTTTATCAAGGTATGATAGTCTTCATTCTTGTATAATTTCCATCCAAGGAGTCCCTTCAAAATCAATTTCAAAACTAGTAACTTCCCCAATGTTAGGGTTTGGTTTCAATCTTGTGGGTTTTTCTCAAAACGGTTTTAATGGCTGATTTATGATGAATTATGATTGAATTGATGATTTATTGTTTACTTACGATGAATTCCCCCAAGAACCCATGAAAAATTTCTTCAGTCTTTCAAAATGTGCTTTTACTCTTTATTATTCTTTTATCATATGTTATGAATGCTAAGGGCTTGTATCAGACCCCTTCGAGATCAAACGTCGTGTTACATATAGGGCTTACCCTTGGGTCGTGACAAGCAGCTCTAGTGGGCGGGGGATCAACAGAAGAACTCGGAGCATGAGAAAGAGTGGAACTAGGTGTACCTGAAGGCCTGGACGCCCGAGCAGCCAAAGCGCCTTGCAGGTAATGAATCGATATCAACCTCCGGGGATGTATCTGATGAGTCCACAAATTGGACTCATCTAGGGCTTTATTTTGATAAGAATAGTGTCCTCGAATGCTTATTTTGTCTAAATATCTAATGAAAACTCATAAGTTTCAGGTATTTGAAGTTTTAGTGGAAGCATGGACACTTAGGCTCAAAAATGAACAAGAAGGCTGAAAAGAACGAAGAAGCAGAAGCATGAGCATCGCCAAGAACCTTTGGTGATTTGATGAAAGGACAGACTCTGCTCTTTGTTCCAGTATGCGAAGCCTTGAAGGAAGAGGATCAAAAAGACGATGAAAGGAGCAGTCGGCGCTTCGCTGAATAGTTCCGTGAATCAGTACTATGCCGCCTAATGGTGTAGAACGTGAATATGCTGAAGGCAAGCATGAAACAACAATGAAATAGGGGAAGGGCGAGTCACCGAGTCATTTGGCGGCATCGACTATTTTTCCGAAAGATCCGCTACCGCTATTTTTTGAGGTCTATAAATACTAAACTTGTTATTAATTATTAGGGAGTCGAACATTTATTTTACTTTCCTGAATAGAGTAGTACATTTTTTGGATATTTTCTCTCAAGTTTGGAGAGGGTTTTTTTTGTAGACTTGAAGAATGAAGGATTTCATCTTCCCTAAGTTGGAAGTGGGTCTTCTCCATTCTTCTTCCTTTGGTTAAATCAAGGTTTAATTTATAGTCTCATATCCTAGCCCGAGATGATGAACCCTAGTCTCATATCCTAACACTCAGCTCGAGAGAGTGAGTGGGGTAAGGCATAGGCTGGTCTTCATATGGCAAATGGGTGTTCTAGAGGAACGCATTTGAAACGGGGTAAGTTGCCCGAGAGGGAACTTATTTCCATTTAAAGCTTAGCCTAGTAACTATTATCTTACAAATTTCCTTTCAAAAACATGTACCCAACTACTTATCTCAACTTGTATTCCGGTCACAGCCCAAGAATTCTTACCCATACTTGGTTTTCTTGTTATTTTTTGTTATTTTTACTAATTGTGACAAAACCCCCAAATCGATATTTGAGACTATCGTGTCACCCCCTTTAATTTACCATATTTTTGTTTGTTAATGTCTTAAGCTACGACTAGGTAGAGCTTAATTTTATTTTTCTATTAATTCTGGAAACCACTCACTTGGGACACGACCCCAACCTTAAGTTGGGTTACTATGTTATCGACGATTGTAGACACTTATACCGTAGGTTAGTGTCGTTGGTCACTATAAGCATCAGTATCCACCGGAGCTGCTATCCTCTTATAAACCTCGTCATGTGTGTACTCGGCCTTTATGTGTCGAATGTCGGTGGATGATGTCGGTGTAACCTCAACATCCCTCTTTTGGTCACGAGGAACTCCAGCCCAACGACACAACTCTGTAAGGAGTATTAGAAATGGAAGGTACGTAAGGCACTGTTTGGCCCTCATGACCATCTCTTGCTTGTTAATCACCATAAAATTCAGCCGTTTCCTAGCTATGATAGATCTGACACAGGCCGCCATTGGGTGGCACTGAATGGACTACCCAAACCAATACCGAGCTGCTATGTTCAAATCATTCTTCTCGATAGGTGCGCCGGCCTCAATCCACCTCACGATGGTGTTAGAAATGAGGGGAGCTAGCCACTATTTCAGGTCATCCAGAGACTGTGCATTGACCATACTCTGGTACTCGTGCTCAAATCCTATCGCCCTCTTAAGTACAGTATTGATATTATCGCTATTGCATCTCACTGTCCTCCCTCAGACAATCACAAACTCCACTGGTCTAAAGGCACTTACCTTCTTCTTCCCTTGGGGTACCAGAGCATAATAGGCAGCATACAACTCCCGGACCCATGTGGCAATGTATGGGCTACGGGGCCTAGTAAAGACCTAGAACATGTGGAACGGGAGAGTATCCCACACTGCAGGATGCCTGTCCACTACACTGTCCGTAAATAACCACTTATCTTCCTAAATGATCCTCAATCCCTTGGCCTTTAACCGGTTGAGTAACCGGGGAGGAGAACCCTAAACTGGTGGTGTTGGAACCACCGTTTGTGCTAGAGATGGCACTAAATTTGATGAATGAGGGGTTGGCTTTGGGATTCTAGAAGAATCATTAGGAGATTTGGAAGTAACTCTGCTTGTCGGGCCTTCAGCAACTTATTATCCCCAGGCTCAGAAAATAAAGCCTGAGAATCAAAGGAATCCCTCTCACTGCCGGAGTTGTGCTTCGGTGTCTCTTACACGGGAGCCTTGCCCTTGCGCTTGCCTCCCTTCCGAGGTAACTTCCTGCTTTTTTGCATTGGAAGCAGTTGCTTCCTCATTGATCACAATACCTCGTGCCCTTTTTCGTTGTGGCATGCCACTATCATCTAGATTTGTTCTATACATATTAGCAAAACACATACCTAAATTAAGTTGAAGAAATATTCACCGAACCAGTCGGCGAGTCATCGAGTCACATATGCGAACCATATCAGGCTTGCGGAAAGTACCAGAGCAAAAAATAACTAGAATTCAAACATGTCGGCGATGGTCAGGATCATTTGGCGAATCGTCGATACCAATCGGCGAGCTTGGAGTAGCCTGCCGAAAGGTACAATGTATTTTAAAAGGGTTAAGGGCGCGGAAAGGGCGATTAAGAATACCTTTCGCTGAGTCACTGAGTGAACTTGGCGCTCACGCATCTCGCCGAAAGATACAAAATGAAATCAACCAAACTTGGAAATTAAAGGAAATGTGAGGGGGATTTTGGCAAACCGCAGAACCACTCGGCCAGCTAGACGAAGCTCGCAAAATTGCCCAATATGTCAATTTTCAATCCCAAACTTCAAAATAAACCCTCAACTGCCAAATTTAAATGCAAACACAAACACTATCCAATTAGCAGTAGACCCATACTACCCATGCCTATGGGGTACTTAGACTTCCCCCGATTTTGCCAAAATTGGATATTTGACGACTTTTGCCCCTTAGAATCACGTCAAATGATCTATCATTGGGCAAATTACATCATTTTGCACAATTTGGGGTTACTTAGACTTCAACCAACTAGACCCAACAAAAATCAACTACAACCCAACATTTTAAAACCAATTTTATCAAACAAAGCACGGGAATCAATCACTATTAGAACCTTAGGCAACGATTTCAAGATTCTACGAGCAAGCCAACACATACAAAACAATTAAAACAATTACCCAACATCAAACAACACCCAATTACCTATTTCATTTGATTTCAACAACAAACGTAAAGTACGAGGTTCGGAAAACCAACCTTTATGCCAAAATTAGAATTTGTATCGCTAGACAAAAGTTCCCCAACTCTGAGCACGAATTCACACAAGAAAAATTTATGTAAAACCAAAATGTTGAAGACCAATAGTGCGGGTGAGTAGGTATGAGAGTTAGAAATGAGAGAAAATGATTGATTTTGAAATTTTATACCGTTTCACCTGAGTAAGTCCTATTCGCCGACCCACTCGGCGATGCACCGATTTGTACATTACCTCGCCAAGTTTTACAGGACCTCTAGGAAATTTGGGGGTTCAATTGGCATACAAAGGTGAGCTCATCGACCTGTTCGGTGAGTCGTTGGTTATGTTTTTAGTCCGCTGAGTTTTACAGAAAGCCCTTTAAGACCTAGTAGTTCAAACAACGATCCAAGTCGGGGCTCGCCGACCTATTTTGCGATTCGCCGAATGGAATTTTGCTCTTAAAACTACCTATTTTCATCACTTTTCACCCTTTAACTTGCACACTCGACATCCGTTATTCAAAATCAAAAACTAGAGCATTAAAAACTTGGTTTACTTCCCAAGAAGAGCCTTAGTTAACGTCGTGGCATGACAAGGATACCAAATCGAGATTCATTTTTGAGGTTTACCATTGTATCACTAAGCGACCCCCTCCCCCTCCCGTTGTTGTCTTGGATTCAAATGTGACGAAATTTGACCCATTTGGATCTCCACCTGCTTAATAGAGACTGAGTGAGAGGTCACAGTCAGATTGACAGTCGAGACATCCTCTTTCATTTCTTTAAAATGTTGTCTTACCCTTCAAATTTATTGAGAATGAGTCATATCATATCTTCTGTATGGACACCTCCAGATTCCTTGGGCTTCTAATGCTCGGGGGGACATACATATCTTTTTCACCCTCTCTTTGCTTCCAAGTGGCGTTACAATCACACCAATTTCTATCATGGTCTCTCTGTCCCTCATCTCTATTCCATCCTTGATTTCCACCAAATCTTCAGTAGTTTGCATGATAACCTCCTTCTTGATTACCTAGGAAGTTCACTTCCTTGTTGTACAACGTTTTAAATTGTGCTTCATCAGGGGGTTTGCTCCACCAACACCAACAACATAAACACTCTTTGTACCAACACCCATGACATATTTAGTGAAGATATCCAACTGGGTCATCATTTTGGCCATGTTTTGGTCTCTCTCTTGATCCATTTTGATCTGCTCTTTCGTCATTTTGAAATTGAGAGTAGAGACTTGGTTTTCACGAGTGTACCATGCCTTGTTTATCTTTGTCATGCAATTGAGGAGTTGGGACGCTACTTTATAGGGCTGTTGAATTATACCACTAGGAGAAAGTTTATCAGCCACTCCTTCAATTACCGATTTGAGGATCCTATAGAAGTGTTGCAGCAACACATTATTTGGAAGTCCATGAGTTGGGCACTGAAGCACCAGTTTCTTAAATCTGAACCATGTCTCATGGATTGGCTCACCTTCCACTCATTTGAAACCTTGGATCCCATCTCCTAGAGTAATCATCTTTGATGCGGGAAAGAATCTCACATGAAAGGTTGTGGTATGCTCATCCCAAAAGGTGATCTCGGTAACTCAGCAAACTATTTCCTAACTTCACCTATTAAAAAGAACGGAAACAACATGAGACAAACTGATTCTTGTGATATGTTCTTGAATGAGAACAGTCCACAGACATCCACAAAGTTCCTAATGTGCTCATGCAGATCCTCATTAGCCAGCCCCCCAAATAATCCTTTCAATTACAGGAGCTAAAGAATTGTGCTTGTGATGTGAAAAACAATGTTTCCTTCAGCCGGTGGTAGATGAATGGCACCAACACCACCCACTGTGATTGGGTTGTTGACATCATTGAGGTTCCCAATAACATCTTGGTAGCCCATTTGGCTACCATTACTTCCGTTAAAGCTCATCTCCTCCTCTATTTAGCGCAAGCACCACAAAACCAAAAACTAAAATAAGTAGATTCAACTACAACCAGAAATATCAGAATTTAACTTCAGTAAAAAAATTCTAAACAACACCACTCCTCGGTAGCGATGCCATTTTGATTAATGTTTCAAGCACACCTCATCCAATTCTAGGTGCAAACGATCGTTAAGCATTATAAAACCAACTAAAAGTTGGGGTCGAACCCACATGGAGTGGTACATGTTCAAATTCAACCATGAAGTACAAACATGGTCTAATCAACTATAGGAATAAAAATTATTGAAAAAGACATAATAAACTTTTAAAATGGGTGACAATAAATGTCACATGGGGGGTTTTGGTTTACAATAATAAACTGTAATGCAGTCACACAACAAAATTAACAATAAGTAGAGGTATTCTCTGGATGCGATCGATTATAGGCAAATTTCTCTATATGAGTAATTGAATCTACTAATAAACAACCAAATATCAGTGTGTAGACTAGACTATGATTGAAATAGCTTTCTCTCTAACAACTAATAGGGGTTTTAGGTGAATACCGAAGTCTATTTCTCTTTTGGGAGGAATACCGGATAAATCATATGGGAACACTTCTGAAAACTTATTAACAACGCGGACCGATTCAAGAGTAGGGGTTTCTGAATCTACATCCCTCACCCTAACTAGAAGGTAAATGTAGGGATGGCAATGGGGCGGTGCAGGGCGGTTGTTGTGCAAAACCCACTTAAACCCGCTAAGATTTTGATCCGCTCTGCCCCGCTCCACATTGCATGATTAGTTGTTTTCAACCCGCCCCACCCCAATCCGCATAAGCCCGCCTCATCCCATCCCACATATTTATTAAAAAACATTTTAAATGATACGTACAAGTTTTTAACATCAAAGTTTGAATTTTGTTTGTTGTTTGCAACTAAATTAACATGTTAGTGTTGCATTAAAATGTAATTTTATAATACTCATCTTTTAAAAATGTCAATAACATATTTTCTAGAGTCTTTGAATTAGGTACATTTGATGTAATAAACACAAAATGCAAATAGTGACATACTTTTTTCTTCTTTCTAGTTTTTTGGCCATTGAAAAATCATTTAATAAATATTCAATATGTTCCATTTTTACTTAAAACTCATCATATGATTAGTGCCTAAACATGTGCAGAACTGATTTAAAATTGTTGTGGAAAGCGAATTTAGTGATTCTTCTTCTCTAACCCGCAACTACCCCACTCCGTGTAAATTATGAAAAAATATATTTAACTCCACCCCGCTCCGCACCCATAAAATATCTAACCCGCCCTGCCCCACACACAATGTAACCCGCCCCAATTTTCTCCCGTCACACCCCATTGACATCCCTACGTAAATGCAACCCTTTGCAATCATCTTTCTAGATTGAAGACAAGAGACAAACTGACCCTTAGGAATTGAATTTCCCCCTTTCCTTTACAGGACGGGCTCATTCAGAAACTAAAACTTGACTACACGAGTTCTACAATCAATAGAAGCATAACATGACCGCAGCCAATCCATACCAAGGATAATATCAAAATCTAGCATATTAAACTCTACCAAATCAACAAGAGTAACTCGATGGGATGAGGAGACAAGACTATTTCTATAGACCCTCTCAGCCACAATAGAATCACCAACGTGAGTAGAGACTGAAATAGTATCTAACAACACATCTAAAAGAACATCAAACTATATAACCACATATGGCATCATATAAGACAAGGTAGCACTGGGATCAAGTAAAGCATAAACATCAAGTTGGAAAACATTCAACATACCGGTAACTACATCGGAAAAACCCTTTTGTTAATGTCTTGTTTAAACTGCATAAAACATGTTTTGATTGCGAGCATTTGGACCCGAACCATTAGACTAGATGATGGATTCGGTTGAGCCATTTGGCATTTATCTCCTTCATTTTAGAAACTAGACGACAATCTCTTATCTTGTGGTCCATCTTGCCACAACCAAAACAAGCATTGGAACCCGCTAGAGATTTTCCCTCATGCTTCCTTCCACACTTAGCACAAGTAGGCAAAATTGACCGACTAGCACTTCCTCTTTGAGGCTTAGGGTTAGACAGCTTATCTTTGTTGAACCTAGAAGGAACATTGGAGGAACCTTGACCAGAAAACCTTTGTCAAAACCTAGAATGGACATGCCCATTGGACCTTTAATGAGAGAAGTTACTATTACCGGTCAAGTTCTATTTGCCTCCCTAGACGTTTCCTTAAGTTTCTCCTGTTCAATTTGTTGAGCATGAACCATGAGATGAGAGATATCCATGTCATTAACAAGAATGGGGGTACTACACTCTTTAACAACCATTTCAGACACACCCGAGACAAACTTACTCATATTTTCCCTAAGATCAGTAATGTCATGACCCAGGGTACCCCCTAGATGTAACATGGCGTGTAGGACCCTGAGAGAACCCATACAAGCTACCTAGCATTCATAACATAAGAAATAGAACAATAGAAGTAAAACAACAGTTCAAGTCCAATAGTTTTATAAAAGAAAAGCGGAAGTCTAAAACACATTTTCTCAATAGCCAACATGTAAAAAATTGAAATATACAAAAGAAACTGAAACAATAAAACTCTGTCCTTGAAGAATGAGGACTTACCAAAGATCAAAAACATTGAAATCAACCACTAGCAACGAAACTAAGAAATCTTACAGTTGGACCCTATATTTGGGGAAATGTAGGCAAGAGTATACGTTAGTACAAAACAATGTACTATGTATGATAGCTATGCATAAAATATTTAAATTATTCTAAAAGAAGACATGTAGTTGACCATGCTAAAACATGATATAAAGGGCTAGAAAATCTTTGAACACATATAAGATACTTCTTGAGGTAACCTTTGTTCATTATTAATGTGGGAAGAAGCCTAAACCGACATAGAGACTATGTGAGCTATATCATGATCCCCCGGTGTGCCCCACACCAAAAAGGGTTTTCCTACTTGCCAAGGTAAGGACTATAAACTTCTAGCTTAGGTTGATCAACTAGCCAATGTCTATCTAGACAATCATCCTATGGAGGCACATAGGTAAGGGATAAGAAGATTGTTTACAGAAACCCGGCATCTACGAACAGGAGAGCTTCAATTTTAATATCCTCTCGGTGCTAAGCATTAATCCCATGGAATAGTCATTTCGTACTTGCTCTTAATATCCATGAAAGGGCACGTCATCTTGCCAATCCAAGCTAAGTACGTATCCATGGAAAGGTATCATTCAACAACCAATGCAAGCTAGGTTTCATTAGAATAATTCTTAATCTTTGATTCAATGAGGTTAGAAGACCTTTCAACCTTAGAATCCTTAATATGTTAGGAAAACCTTTCATATTATGCTTTCATGTGTATTTGAGAAAATCCTTTCAATAACACAACAACAACATCATCATTGATACTTTACTCCTAAAACATCCTTAAACATTTGCATAGATTTCATAAGAACATACATAATTCCATAATTTACATTTCAAGGTTCAAATCCCACTTTCAATCATCAACATTTAGAAACATGCGTTAGGTATGGATATTCATCTTAAATTCATGTAAATCTATCAATATATGCTTAATTTCATAAAAGTCTTCCTTCTTAATGAAATCACCATTATATTATCATAACTTGAAAACATAGGGATTACATTAGTTCATGGGGGAAATCAGCATACATTCATCGTATATCATCAATTCATGCATAGGAGATCATAATTCAATTATTTCAATCAATAATCAAGAGAACCCATGAAAATTGAAGAGAACCCTAACTCAATTGGGTATTTCTAAATTTTAAAATAGGAGAATATGCAAACTCCATGAATGGAATGAATCCATGGATGAAAAATATCGTACGTTGATGTGAGATGCTAATTTTCAATGGAGGAATTGAGACTTCACTTGAAACCCTAAGTTGAATCCTTCTACGCCAAGATTTCTAGAGAGAAATACTGGAGAGTTCTTCTTTTTAGTGAATTTGGAGAGAATGAAGTGAATGAACTAATTTGGGGGTTGGTAAAACTTATATAGGGGTCTTAGTTAAGGGTAAAATGACGTAGTATAGCAATAAAATAATTAGGAAAAGACCCAACTATCCCTAACAATAACTGCCAGATCACAACCGACTGCTACAATCGACGGGCCATGGATAGGACGACGGACTGTCATGCATGAACATTGTTCATGGTCAGGAACGTGCTTTTAGGTGTCTGGACCATGGGCCCTCGACCACAAATTGTGGTCCCACCAGCGGTTTGTTTTTTGGGGCCATGGTTCCATCCCTTTTGAACCCCTTTTGGATCGCATCCATGGACCACACCTATGGTCCATGGTCCCATCCACGGGCCGTGGGTTGCCTTTTTGGGTTGACACCTACAACTTCTTTAAAGTAATGTTTTGCCGTCTTTCGGATCAGGGGTGTTACAATATCTCCTCCATGGGATCATTCATCCTTGAATGAGATTCAAGGTAGTACGAAAATAGTAGAAGGGGAACTAAGAACCCAACCATCAATGCAACTTCATCTAATGCATATAACTAAGGAGGAACTACCGAGTCCAATCTAGGACGTAACCAAAACATCATAAGAGAGGTGGAACAAACTGTAACAGCCCATCATACAGGCTATACACATATCCTATGAGGAAACATCAACTCCAAGCTACATGCTCACCACATCATATCAAGTAATCTACATGCAATTCATACTCATGTGCACATAAACATGTCGAAATCAATAGATTCTCAAAACTTGAACTTTTCATATATCATGCATATTAAGCAAATCATGCAAACATATAAGACATATGATTCCAAAACAAAGAAGAAACCATGAGGTACTCATTACATCAATCTAGAATAGGAGTAGAAGAAAAGAGATGAGGATATAAGGACATCATATCGGCATCGTCCTCCCAAGTAGCACCCTCAACTAACTTATTCGTCCACAACACTTTCATGGAAGCTACTTCTTTATTTCTCAACTTCTTGACTTGCAGGTCTAAAATCTCAACTGGAACTTCCTCATAAGAAAGATTCTCTTTAACTCCCAAACCTTCAAAGGGAACTATGGATGTTGGATCACCAACACATTTCTTCAACATAGAGACATGGAAAATTGGATCCACCGATTCCAACTCATTTGGCAAATCTGATTCATAAGTACCCTTACCCACACTTCTCAAAATGTGATATAGTCCCACATATCGGAGACTAAGCTTTCCTTTCTTACCAAACCTCTTACACCCTTCATGGGTGATATTTTCAAGTGAACCCAATCATGCACATTGAATTCAAGATCTATTCTTCTAACATCAACATATAACTTATGCTGACTTTGAGTTGTTTCAACCTTTCTCTAATAAGTCAAACTTTCTCTATTGCCTCATGTACCAACTTGTGACGTATTAGAAGGAAGCTTGCAACTAGGAACTAGTTATACTACTAATGAGGACAAGTTTTTGTTAATCAAAAGTTTACCATGGAGAAGTTGATAGGGCCTTGAAATGGAGTTAAAGATTTCATCTTCCTTTGTTAAACTCTTAGTTTTAGAGTTAAGACCTTCTTTGCTTTCAAAAGCAACATTTTATCTTTTGCTTCAGCTAGCTCAACTTTTTTTGATTCAAGAATGTTCATTGATTCAAATGACAATTAAACAAGCTTACTAAGCCTTGCGCGTACAAATCTAACTCTCATGCGAAAACACTATGTCGCTTTCAACGAATAGTCCCAAATTTTAAGATGATTGCTAGGGGTTGAAATGTTGAAAGCTTTAATGGAATCCTCAATTTCAGTAATAATTGCAGCATCTAGGTTGACATTTAAGCCACATAGTAAATGGTCATGCATAAATTAATTTGGGGTTCGACAATGATCATAATATTTGGTCCAGAAGAGTGGATGAACCTTTGAGTCCATGATCAGGCCATTAAAAATAATGTTTAAACAAGAATAGTCCTTGATCACATCCTTTAAGTCCACTCTCTATCCTAAAAATATAATGCCTTCACAGACTTCAGAGACATTATATCTATCGTTGCCACGTTGATTTCTTACTAGACTGTGGTAAAAGTTTGACAATAATGTGGCTTCTTCTTGTTTGTCATCTAGATGAATATCTAGTAAATTAGGCTCCAAGTACTTCTCCTCTTTCGCTTCACAATTCTTCATCTCTTCATTTTGATATACAGAGGTAATATAAGAAAATAGAAAGTCAAATTATACATCTTGATTGTGATAGAAATTAATATACATTTGCTTGTAAACATACCAAATTTGATTGGTCTACCATGAAATCTAGAAGAAGAATAGCACCATCAATTTTTGTCGAGTAATTTTTTCTTAAAATGTATACCGAGAAACTGTAATTAGGCCATTGATTTGCATCCCTTTGGACAATTCAATAAAATTCCAACATACATAGAACATTAGCATTTTAAAACTACTATTCTCAGTCTGTTCAAATTTTATTGTGTTGTATCCAAATGGATAGAAATGTCCTAATTACAGTTTCCCCTGTTTTAGTTATTTCTTTTTAGAGACAATTGTTCCAAAAATTTGATGGTGCTATTATTGTTCTGTATTTTGATGCTAGACTAATCAAATTTGGTATGGTTACGAGCATTATATTTTAATTTCTATCATAATTATGATTTACAACTTGACTTTTTTCTTTCCTTATATTATCTTAGTAGACCAACGTTACGAGATGAAAATGGTGAAACAAAAGGGGAGAAATTCTTCGAGCCTCATATTATATATATTCATCAAGATTACAAACAAGAAGAAGCCATATTGATGACAAACTCGGGCTTTAGTCTTGTAATAGTTTAACGTGGTAATGATAGAAATAATGGAACTGAATTTTATGAAGGCATTAGAATTTGATAATCAAGACTTGAATTAAAGGATGTGATCATGCAGAATCTTCCTCAAAAGTTACTTAGTTCTCGAATCTCGACTATATAGATCCCCGTAGTTAGATCATGTAGAATCTTCCTCAAGAAGATTTAGTCAAGGGACCCTTCTACTGCATGTACATCTTCTTATAAACATGACTTCATGAGTTCAAATAAGTGACCCCATGCCTGGAATCTGACCATTTCCATTAAATCCAACATTCCATTAAGATTCAAGAAATGAGGATCAAAGATTCATCCATTCAGTACCTTTTTATTACTTGGAATTTCTTGTCTCTCTATTGAGAGTCAGATGCATATTAGCACTGGCACCAAGTTCCTCATTCATAATTGCTTGTATCACTTAGTTTTCACTGTCTCTTTTCTTTTTCATCCCATATTTATTTATTTCACCTTTTTTACTGATCACCTTCGTACTGGACTTAGAGACTCTTGGTTCCATTCTTACTCTAATGTGTTCATAGCTCCCCTGTCTATCTTTTCCTATTGTAATTTAAAAGGTAGGATTCTCCTCTTCCACATAAGAGGCATCCACTTCCTCCATATCTACCTGTCACGATCCAAAGTATACCATACGTGTAACATCACGTATAAAACCCCCAGAAGCCCTACATAAGCCACTTATCTTACATCATATAATATAATATAATTTAAAGAGTTCAGAAGATAGCATTTCATATTTAAAAAGAGTTTATGAAGCAAAGCAGAAGTCTAACATTTTTATCAATAAGCTATCTAATACATAATATTGAAAGTAATTGCGGCGTAACCCATACATCGCATACAAAGTTTGAAAAAATGGAAATGACATAGAGTTATAAAAGTGACATCATCCTCGAAGTATGAGGACTCACCAACTCTTCAAATCTCTAATGCAATCAACTAGCCGCGAACGAAGAAAGAAGAATCGACAAGTCCTACATTAGTGAGACAATGTAGGCACAAGTATGCATTAGTACATGGAATGTACTAAGTATGAGGGGAATGCAATAAAACATGAGACGCGGTCACAATGGGACATAATCGAAAACATGAAATGCATGTCCAAGTTTAAACATGGTAAAGTCGTTTAAAAAGATTCATAAATGATGAACATGGTCAATACATCTTTAAATCATAGAGGAAGCTTCATAAAAATTAGTAATTGACTTAGTTCATTTTGTGTGAAGATTACCATTAACCGACATAGACCATGTTAGCTATAACATGGAATCCGATATATCCCTCATACTGAAAGAAGGGGAATTGTACTTACCAAGGTAGAACCCGTACACATCATATCATATGCTATATGTGGATCCACTATCTAGGTCATTTAAGACAACTCCTAGGGGGTACGTAATTAAGGACTAGAGGTTTCTCTGTGAAACTAATCTAGTTGAGCCTCCACCTCAAAGCCACTCGGTGAGAACTAAAAATCTCACGGGATAGTCTTTATTCATATTCATATTATCATCCATGGAAATGTACAATTAAGATGCTAATCGAAGGTAGAAACATCATAGAGTAGCTCCTTACAATATGCATGAGAAATCGTTTCACCATCAATGATCTTTTCATAATAACTTTATAAGACCCATACTCATTAAGTTCATACTACAAGTGCCCTACTACTAATGCAAATAATTTTAAAAGCGTTATTTATATTCATTGATGGCATATCATGATATCATACAAATCAAGACCTAATTTAGGAAAATAGCCCCAAAGTATTGAAGGTAACAAATTTCATGAGGCCAAGCTTCATATAACATGTAGATACCTTTATCTTCAGGCTTACTTGAGTCATAAACATTGCTTTAAAAAAAACATCCATAGTTTCATAAAAACATATTCATAGATTCATGCTTTTTCATAAATTCATGTAAATTAGGGTTCATAGAAAAATTCATAATCAATGCATGGGTTCACATGGAATTAGTTTAAAGTCATGTAATAAAGTCTAAATCATCAAAATAAGACAATAAACAAGCAATTGAATCCATACAAATAGAACCCGTGAGGATTTGAATGAAAACTTGATCAAGTTTTTTTGGGAACTTGAATTTGATAATTGAAGAAACTTTGGGGGGTAAATGGGTGGATGGAACCCACTGATAAACTCCCTATATACCTCGATTAAATCCCTAAGCAATCACGAAAACTAGAGTCTTGAACTTGAAGAAACCTAGCCTTTTCTTCTTTCAGGATCTAGAGAAGAGTTTTGGAGAGAACCTTGGAGAGATTTTAGGAATTTGGACAATTTTAGGGAATTTTGGAGAATCAATTGAAATTGGTAGTTTAGGGCTTAATTCACTTTTATAAGTCTTGAAATAAGGTTTAAAATGGCGTAGTTTACGTAGCAAACATTTTTGGGAAAGACTATAATGACCGTAACTTTAAAACTGATGAGGTGCCTTCAAAGTGAAGCTTCAAGGAACTTTAACGCGTCACGGTCTGTGAAATACCTCATGTGCCATATAGCCGGTCGTGGAACTGTACCTACCCGACATGGCTTCACTAAAATAGGTACAAATTTTTATTCCAAACTTTAAATGAGGAAATCTTTGTAGCGTTAGAAATAGGATGCAAAGATCTTTAGTTTAATAGGTAATGGGCCACCCAATTCATTATGTGCTGACATATATGAGCGTTTGAAATTGACCCAAAACTTAAAAACTTTTAGGTGACTTGTCTGGACTCCTAAACGGATAGGACAAGTCACCACGGGCCGTCTAGGGTGTTGTGAAGGGTCCATGGTCCATTTTGGGTTCGTGGACTTGTACATTTCCCCTCTTTAGTCCTCTTCGAAGTCGGAGGTGTTACACAACCACCTTTTGTTAATATACTTCCGCTACAGCTACAAAATAACATATTTTTCTTCCTCATCTAGTAGTATTGTCTACATAGGACTTTAACACTTTCTCCATGTACTCTTTTGATTTGCCTCTTATAACTTGTCCCTTAGTTTTCCCTTCCATTTGCTTAAGTGGACTTGCAAAGATAGTTCGTTTGGCTATTTTGATACCACTCCCTTTAGGAACTCATAATCCATATTCTCAAACAATTCCGTACCAGGTTCTCGTTTAGGGGAGTAAACAAAGTTGAGGCGCTGATAAGAAGGAAGTATCCGCTAAAGTACGATGCTAGTAGTGACAGGAAAACATGATAAAGATAATCTAGTTTTACCGTTTCTTTTTCTAACATTAAACTTAGATTGTCACCTATTTTCTTATATCTTCTTCCTAGATTAGAAAATATTATCTTTATTTTTAATCTGCCATAGTTTTCATATGTTTTTTCATCTATTGCGTATTCTTCTTTATTCATTTATAAGTTGTGTTGTAGTTTATATTCTAAGCTGTCTATTTGCATTTGT
>JAJOOF010016639.1:0-51212 GCA_029582545.1 Solanum lignicaule
CGATCTTCTTAAGTCTACAATTAGAATATTCAGGTATTAATTACTTGATCTTAGCTTGTTTATTGCAGGCACTTGATTTTCAGGTCTGGCTCGGAAGGGAGAACTTGTTGAACCTTACAACGAACCCGATAGAGTTTTACACCAGCACAGAAAAATGAATCAAGGACGTCCAGGAGAATTGGGGTTAGGTGTTTGGAGAAACAATGATGATACTAATCAAGACAACATGAATAACTCAAAGAACGTGAACAACCAAGAAAACTTGAATAACCAAGGAGTACCCTATGTCGTACCCGTTAGACCAGTCCATGATGTGGCAGTCCCACTCACCGCTAACGTGGCATCTAGTATTAGGAAACCTCCACCGGGGGGTAGATTTGAACTAAAATAGGGCATGGTACAACTTCTCAATTCTAATGGGCAATGAACTAGTCTCCCTTACGAGGATCCCCAAATCCATCTTCGAAACTTTATAGAGATCACTGATACATACATCCCAACTGGAGTCTCAACGGACTATGTGAAGCTAATGTTGTTTCCATACTCATTGTTAGGAGCCGCAAAACATTGGTTAGATATCGAACCACCAAACTCCATCACTACTTAGGATTACCTAGCAAGAAAGTTCTTGAGTAGACTCTTTCCATCCAAGAAAACTGCACGGTTGAGGAGTGAGATATTATGCTTTAGGAAAAATCACGGGGAGGACATGTACCAAACATGGGCTCGTTTAAAAAAAAATGTTGAATGCTTGCCCGCACCACATGCAAACTAATGAGTTACTTGCTCACAATTTCTTTGAGGGTTTAGATTATAATGCTCGTGTGCTTCTTAATAGTGCAGCAGGTGGACAGGCCCTAGCTAAAACATGTGAAGAGCTGTTCAACTTACTCAATAGACTCTCCGAAGGGAACCCAGGATATGAGGGGGATATTCGTAGAACCACTACCCAAAAGACCACGGGGATCTTAGATGTAGATCAAGCTACAGCCATAAATGCCAAATTAGATGCAATGCAACATAACATGACCTTACAATTTAAAAAAATGGCTCTAAACCATGCACTGCTAAATATTGTACAATAGGCAGCCAAGTGGTGTGAGGTATGTGGTTGTGGAGCCCATGAAACTGAGCAATGTGAGGCAAACTCGGATTCCGTAAACTATGTGGGTAATGCGCAAATGGGTGGAGTTCAGCAAAATTATGATAACACTTACAACCCTAGTTGGAGGAACCATCCTAACTTCTCATGGGGTGGAAACCAAAACAAAAATCAGGCGCAAGGGGCTAACCAATATCGTTCTCAAGGGGCTGGGCAACACTACCAAAATCCTAACGAAAGCGCAAATCCTAGTGCACCAAAAGGGGGGATGACCAATTAAGAGCTACTCCAAAAGCTCATAACTGAAATAGGGACCAAAATAAATGCTAGAGTAAATAAGCAGGATGAGGGCATCAAAAACATCCAAATGTCCCAAATGAGTTTAGAAAAGCAAGTTGCACAAGTAGCTAATTCTCTGAACTTGCGTCCCCAAGGTGGGCTGCCCAGTGATACTGAACCCAACCCAAAGCAAATGCATGCGGTAAGTATTAGAAGTGGGTTACAATTAGAGGAACTAGCTCCAAAGAAGAGAGGTACTGAGGTAAGTACCAAAGAAAAGAAAGTGGAAGAGGTAGTAAAAAGCTCCAATGTTGAGGTACCCGTTCCTCAAAAGAAATTACCACCTCCGTTTCCAAAAAGGCTCAAAAATCAGGATGAAAATGAATGCTTCGGTAAGTTTCTCTCTCTCTTTAAACAGGTTCACATTAATCTGCCTTTGGTTGACATTTTGCAGGGTATCCCAAAGTATGCTAAATACGTGAAGGACATTGTGGCTAGCAAGAGGAGGCTCACGGAGTATGAAACTGTAGCACTTACTGAGTAGTGCAGCTCTAGGATTCAAAATAGGCTGCCCAAAAAGTTAAAAGATCCGGGTGGTTTTACTGTGCAGAATACAATTGGGCAAAGTGTTCATGCTTGCGGATTGTATGATTTAGGGGCAAGTATAAACCTGATGCCCTTATCATTGTATCTAAAACTTGGGTTGGGTAGTCCTAAAAGAACCACTGTTAGTCTCCAAGTCGCTGATAGATCCATTGCTAGGCCTGAGGGGGTGGTATAAGATGTGTTAGTTCAAGTAGGTTCATTAATTTTTCCTGTAGATTTTGTGGTCTTAGATTTTGAACCTGATTCTGAATTTCCATTCATTTTTGGATGTCTGTTCTTAGCCACGAGTAGAGCATTGATTGATGTGGCAGCTGGTCAACTAACTATGAGGGAACATGATAAGGTTGATGTATTCGATGTTTACCGTGCTTTAGAATTGCCTTCTATCTATGAAGAGTTGTCTGCTATTACTATGGTAGATCAAATAGTAGAATCACAAGTAGTTGTGCATGAAGATTCCTTAGAGAGAGTGTTAATAGGTTATGGGATGGAAGGAGATACTGAGGCTCAAGAGATTGAATCATGCTTGAATCTAGCACTAGTTGACACTCGTAAGCCTCAAGTGGAGTCATTAGATCGCGAGTTAGGGCCCCCACCAAAGCCATCGATAGAAGAAACTCCCAAGATGGAATTAAAAACTCTGCCTGCTCACCTAAGGTATGCTTACTTGGGTACTAATGAAACTTTGCCTGTTATACTTTCTGCAGAGTTGTCTGATTTACAGGTTGATGCGGAATTGAGGATCTTAAAGCGAAGGAAGAAAGGAATTAGATGGCAGATGGATGACATTCATGGGATTAGTCCAGAATTATGTATGCACAAAATTTACATGGAAGAGGATCACAAACCAAGGGTACAACATCAATGTCGGCTAAATCCTTTGATGAAATAAGTGGTAAGAAAGGAAGTAATAAAGTGGCTAGATGCTGGAAATGTGTACTCAATCTCTGATAGTAAGTGGGTAAGTTCGGTACAATGTGTTCCCAAGAAAGGAGGTATGACAGTGGTAAGGAACGAAAAGAATGAATTGATTCCTACTAGAACAGTGACCGGATGGAGAATTTGTATACATTACCGGAAACTAAATGATGCTACACGGAAAGATCACTACCCTGTTCCCTTCATTGATCAGATGCTTGACCGACTAGCAGGGAATGAGTCTATTGTTTCTTAGATGGGTATTCCGGTTACTACTAGATCTTAACTGCCCTCGAGGACCAGGAAAAGACCACATTCACTTGTCCTTATGGTACCTATGCTTTCAAACGCATGCCATTCGGACTCTGCAATGAACCAACGACTTTTCAAAGGTGTATGATGGCCATTTTTCATGATATGGTGGAATACTTTGTAGAGGTGTTCATGGATGATTTCTCCATCTTTGGGAAGTCTTTTGAGTTATGTCTCCGGAATCTTGATAAAGTACTTGCTAGATGTGAGGACACTAACTTAGTTCTAAACTAGGAAAAGTGTCAATTTTTGGTTAGAAAGGGGATAGTGTTGGGACACAAGGTGTCTAAGTTTGGTTTAGAGGTTGATAAGGCCAAGGTAGAAGTTATTGAAAAATTGCCCCCTTTCATTTCTATAAAAGGGGTGCGTAGTTTTCTTGGTCATGTAGGCTTTTTTCGGCGATTCATCAAGGATTTTTCCAAGATTGCAAGACCTATGTGCAACCTCTTGGAGAAGGAGGTGATGTTTGACTTTGATGCGATGTGTTTGAAAGCTTTTGAGATGTTGAAAAGGAACTTAATTGAGGCTCCCATCTTAATTGCTCCTAATTGGGAATTACCATTTGAACTCATGTGTGATGCAAGCGACGTAGCAATGGGTGCAAAGAAAGAATAAAGTGTTCCACTCGATTTACTATGCAAGCAAGACCCTTGACTCTACACAAGCTAATTACACAGTGACTGAGAAGGAGATGATAGCTCTAGTGTTCGCCTTCGACAAGTTCAGATTGTATTTGGTAGGTACTAAAGTGATTGTTTTTACTGACCATGTAGCTATTAGATACCTATTTAACAAGAAGGATGCTAAACCAAGGTTGATTCGGTGGATAATGCTTCTCCAAGAATTTGACCTTGAGATCAAAGATAGGAAAGGTACTGAAAATCAGATAGCGGATCACTTGTCCAGGTTGGAAGATTTTTCCCATGTGAATGAAGGTGAGCAAATCCGGGAAGAGTTTTTGGATGAACAATTGATGGCATTATATATCTCTCAAGTGCCATAGTATGTAGACATTGTGAATTTGATGGTAAGTGGAGATTATCCTCCGAGTGCAACCACCCAACAAAATAAAAACCTCAATCATGATGCTAAGTACTATATCTGGGATGAACCATTCTTTTTTAAGCAAGGTGTATACCGGGTAGTGAGAAGATGCATTCTGGAGTCTGAGGTTCAGAAAGCGCTTGAAAGTTGTCATGCTAGCCTATATAGAGGTCACCATAGAGCAGAGCACACTGCTCATAAGGTACTACAATCTGGTTTCTTTGGGCCCTCGTTATTTAAAGATTCTATAGCTTTTGTGAATGGTTGTGATAAATGCCAAAGGTTGGGTCCTATTTCAAGAAGACATGAGATGCTGCTAAGTAACATTTTGGAGGTAGAAATCTTTGATGCGTGGGGTATTGACTTCATAGGTCCCTTCCCGCCATCTAGTGGAAACCAATACATTCTTGTGGCCGTATATTATGTGAGTAAATAGGTTAAGGCTGTCACTCTCCTTTCGAATGATTAAAGGGTGGAGATAAAGTTCATCAAGAAGCACATCTTCACTCGCTTTGGCACTCCAAGAGTAATCATAAGTGATGGAGGTAAGCATTTCATTAACCATATAGTTAAGAATCTTCTTGCTAAATATAGAATTCGTCACAAGGTTGTTACAGCTTACCATCCTCAAACGAGAGGCCAAGTGGAGATTTCAAACAAAGAAGTGAAATAAATTTTGCAGAAAACGGTGAATGCACAGAGGAAAGAATGGTCTGAGAAGTTGGATGATGCATTGCGGGCATATAGGTCTGCGTATAAGACACCCATAGGGACTTCTCCCTATCATATGGCATTTGGGAAAGCATGTCATCTTCTGACGGAATTAGAACACCAAGCTTATTGGGCGATTAAGAGGTTGAACTTGGACCCCCGAGCTGGTCGGTAGAAAGAGAGTGAATTAGTTGCATGAACTTGAAGAGTTTAGGCTCCACGCGCATGAGAATGCCAAGCATTATAAAGAAAAGACAAAGAGGTGGCATGACAAGCACATAGTTGCTCAAACTTTCACTCCGGGAGAAAAGGCACTACTCTTTAACTCTAGATTGAGGTTATTCCCCGGAAAACTAAGGTCTAAATGGAGTGTTCCTTTAGAAGTGCTAAGAATGACACAACATGGGGCTGTTGAACTTAAAGGTGAGACTGGCCCTACATTCTTGGTAAATAAGCAAAGAGTGAAACACTACTTTAGTGTGGACTCGGATCGTGATGGGGAAGCTCTTGAGCTAAATGATGAATGATCCAAGTTACGTCATGCCGTGTCGTTAAATCAAGCTCTACACGGGAGGCAACCTGTGAATGATATGTAATAAGTAGTATTTTTGCTTAATTTTGAAAGTTTAGCTTAGTTTGAAAAATGCAGTTTGGGCGCAATTAGGGCGCGCCACGCCACGCCAAGGCTAACTTACTGGGGCCTCTTTTTGGCTAACTGGCAGCGCAACGTGCCACCATTGCGCCAGGACCCCTATAGAATGCCGATGGTAAGTGCATAATGGGCGCGCCACGCCAAGGGCAAGCTACTGCGACCCACTTTGGGCACACTGGAAGCGCGTCGCCCCAGCCTGCCAGGCGCGATTTGGGCGCACCGCCCTTGACTCTGGTGAGTAAAATTTTCAAAAAATTCTTGGGAAATTCATGGGACCCACTAAAAATCCAGCCTTTTAACTCCTCCACCTACCCAAATAAACCCACTTTTCTAAATTCTCTCTCTCTCTAAACCGTTCCCTCCCCCAAATTCTCTCTAAACCCAAAAGTTCTTCTTCTTCTCCACTTCTTTTCTTCCCCAAAATCCTAAATTCCCCTATTAATCCCAAGCAAAACCTTCTTCCCTTCCCTTTTCCTCAACTGTACCATCCTTAAACCCATTCTAACCCATAAATTTTCAACACCCTCCAAACCCACCCACCCCACTGCCTACCCGACCCCTTACCTCCTTTTTCCCCAAATTTGTTTGTTGTTCTCTTCTTATATTCATCCATTTTTGGGTGTAAAGATGGCTTTACGCACAATAGCAAAGAAAGTGAAAATTTCCTAAAACACTTTGCAGCCTCTGTCATTAGATGTGGTGAATTTCACACCCATGAAAGAGACTCTACCTACTGCAGCTTTTAGACATCCTAGGATCTTAAACCTAATGCTTCTAATACAAAGTTTGTCACCCCCTTGACGTAAATACGGGACCTTGGATCATGAGTGACCCCAAGCTAACCTTGAGCTAGCATATCATAGGCAAAACTGAATATATCTATGAAAGATACCTCAACTCTAAGGGAAAGAACCTATCAAAGAATGCTTCCTTGAACCCTTCCCACTCTATTGGACCCGCTTCTACCGGTCTATTGGCTTTCCATTGTTCATACCAAATTTGTGTTATATCCCTCGATTGATAAGCGGCTAGTTCCGCTTTCTCTACCGAAGTCAATCCCATGATTGCAAGCACATTATACACCAGATCTATAAAACCTTGAGGATCTTCCTCCAACTTGGTGCCATAAAACTCCGGAGGGTTCAATCTCAAAAACACTCTCACCCTCAAAGCCACGAAATTCACATTATTACCCGGAGGAACTACTTCCTTATTGACTTGGGCCGTCATGGCTTGGGTTAATATTTGAAGAGCCGGCCTTATTTCCACATTTGTCATATCCCCCGCATCAATAGGACCTTGAAGAGAAGCTTGTGGTGGAACTTGGAGAGGAGCCTCTTGCTCCTCATCACCTTCCTCATCTCTCCTAGAATTAGCCCTTGTATTAGCCATACCCTATAAAACCATAGGGCACAGATTAAAAAAAGGGCCTACTAAAGCCAAACTTTATAGCACGACCTAGATAATGAAAGATGGAAGAATTCATTAACCTTCGTCAAGGAGGTATGAGTATGAAGGAATATGCTCTTAAGTTCACCCAACTATTCAAGTATGCTCCAACTCTAGTGGCAGACTCAATGGCTAGAATGAATAAATTTGTGATGGGAGTGTCCGACTTGGTAAGGAATAAGTGTCGTTCAGCAATGCTTATCCCTAGTATAAAGATTTCAAGTCTTATGGTTCATCCTGAACAAATTGAGGAACAAAAGCACAAGAAAATGAATAGAGAGGTAAAGAGAGCTAGAACCAATGATGTGAAATTTTCTAATGTTAAGTCTGATTGAAAAGGTAGGCCTAAGTCTAAACAAAGGTATTCCGGCAAAGATTCTTCCAACACCCCTAGGTTTGACAAAGAAAAAGGTAGTGGGTCTCCATTTCCTAAGCCTACTTGCACCCAATGTCGGAGGAGTCATTATGGTAAGTGCCTAGCCGGCATGGATGGTTGCTATGAGTGTGGTAAGGATGGTCACAAAATAAGAGATTGCCTGGTTCTTAAGGCTAAGGGAAGGGAGGATAAAAAAGCTTCCTCTAGTGGTGCGGATGATAGTGCTCAAAAGAAGAATAGGTTTTATGCTCTCCAATCTAGAGAAGATCAAGAGTGATCTCCTCATGTCCCTTTCGGTATGTGTTTTTATGCTTTAGTAACTTTCCGGATTTCTTGCCTTTTGTGACTTCTTATGTTTGACCTTGATGTTGTCTTTAGTATGAATGAGCCTCATTGTTGCTTTCATGGGATAGAGGATGTCTAAGAAAATTGGTATAGGATTACTCCCAAGGGGGAGATAGTGTGCCTATTTAGCAAGGTTGTTGTTTATTTATATGTTGACATGATTTCCTATCATGCATGTTCAAGAAAATGCCTTGGTCTTGTTAGAGATGACTTATATGCATTCTTTTGCCTCATGATGTAATGCATTTGAGTAGAGTTGCATATAGAACTCATGAGATGAATTAATGAGCATGCCTTAGTTGAAGTTGAGAGATCCCCCCTTAAATGAATGCTTTTTGAGAGTAAAATGCATATGAGCTCCATGAGAGTATGTTGAGCATGCTATGACTAGTAGATGGTAGTTACTCCTTGAACATGACTAGTTATGATAATTTCATGCATGAATAGGTTGGTAGATAAAGTTCCTACTTCCTTTGGTTGCATTGAGTATGTTTAGTAGGAGTTGAAGTTTTCCTCCCTATTTATGTGTATTAGATATGGTGCATGCATGATGGGCTGCTAGTCTAGAGTCGTTTCCCTTAAGAAGTGTTTAGAAATTTCATTCGAGGAAGAATGTTCCCAAGGGGGAGATATTGTAACACCCCGGAAACTAGTAGACCTAACTAGAGCCTCAAGTTAGGGTTCTAGAGTTTGATGTATGAGGAATAGAGTCGTATATGAGACTTCCCATACTTACAATGAGAGGTTGAAGGGTTAAACGTCAAGGTACGTGTTAGACCACATAGTTTAGAAGACTACCTAAGGTTTGGTTGAGGGTGCAAGGGCAAGCGCCAAGGAAAAGGGGCAAAGCCTACGCCAAAGGGCAAGGCTGCCCCAAAGCTTCGAGCACACTGCCTCAAGATCACGACCACGACCACGGCCAGTGGGGTGGACCACTGCTCGTTGTGTGGTTCGTTAGGCCAAAGAAGTAGCTCTCTAAGTGTTTCCTCAAAGTGGCTTACCTTCACGAGACACTTCACGACTAGTGGTCTTGACCACGGTTCGTGGGAAGTCTCGTGAAGATGCCTTAGGATAAGGGAAACAAAGACTTTTAAGCCAAGTATTGCCCCAAGTTCACAACCACCTTCACGACCATTGGTCCTGACCACGGTTCGTGAGGGGCCTCATGAAGTCCCCTTAGGTTTGTGGGAGGCAAGGCCTTGAGGCCAAGCCACTGCCTAGGGACCACGACCATCACCACGACTCATGGTCTTGACCACGGATCGTGGGAGGTCTCATGGTAATCCCTTGAATTTTTAGAGGCCAATCCAAGTGGCCTTGCTACTAGTCCCAAGACCACGAGCAGGACCACGGTCAATAGTGAGGACCATAACCCGTGGTGTCTCTCGTGAAGGCTTGGGCAGTAGGCTGCCAAGTGAGGAGCTTTTTAAGAAATTCCAAACGTGGGTGTTTTTGGGTAGGGTCGTTTTACCTAGTCCTAAAACCCTTATATAAGATATTTTAAGCTTTTAACCACTCATTTAAGTCACTTTTCATAAAGACCCAAATCAAATCCCCAAAATTAGTCTTCTCTCAAATATTTTTCTCTATAGAAAACCCAAGACTTGAAGAAGAAGATAGAGCTTGAAGGTTGGACCAAGAACCAACCTCCATTTTTGAAATTTTGTGTTAGGGATTTGATTATAGTTATGTTAGCTTATTCATCTATGGGTTCTTCCACCCATAGAGCCCCTAGAAATCCCCCAATTGTGAAGTCAAAAACCCAATTCTAGCTAGGGTTCTTCTTACATTGTGCGTAGGGTTTGAATATGATTCCAATCTAGTGGATAATCATAATTATGTTTGATTTAGTATGTAATTGTGATATTATGATAAATTCATGTGATTACATGATTACCCTAGTCTAATTGATGAAGTTGAATTATGTGGGTTATTGCCATGAAAGGTGAAATTGAAGGTCAAGGTGATCTTCAAGAATTAATGCTTTGACTAGTAATTGTCTAAGGTTAGAAACGTATATGTATTACTTGAACTAGAATAATGTGAATATGATGGGTCTTGATTAGTAATGCTTGAGATTGATCTTACATGATGACTTATGACTAGAATCTATTGATATGAGGAATGTGATGAGAATTGCTTAAGATGTAGCTTATGACTTGAATGTCTTGTAATCAAGATATGAATAAGGATAGAATGAAGTATAGCTTTGAGAGTAAGGCTTGTAGTCATGTATGTTGTTTCACTAGAGCTTTCAGAGTAGAGTCAATGTGATGAATAGAAGTTTAATAGGCGGATTTGTGGTGAAAGGCCTATACTCACCTAACCTACCTTATGAATGCTTGAAAGTATAAAGTGAAAGAATCACTTGAACATGGGTTGGTTGTCAACACATCCTTCTATGAGACATGAATGTTAAGCAAGGCTTAATAGTGAAATCTTGGGGGAGTATGCTTGATCCCAAATGGATATTGACAATGAGATGGAGTGTCACAAAAGATAGGGTCCGGGCTCTAAGTTGAAAGGAGATCCACACCTAGTTGATGTGAGGACTATCCGAGTTAAAAAGGGGGAACTCTTACGTAGTAGAGTTTGGGTTTTCCCAAAGTCAGGTCTCATGAGATGGAAGCCTTCACATAGTTGAGTTAAGGTTTCTAGTAGCAATCTCCATATCCAATGAACTAAGACATTCTTAGAGAAGCATCTCATAGTGTTCGAAAGCATAATTGAACTAAGACTTACTTAATGAAGTACCTCATTGTGTTCAAGAGTATAAATGGACTTAGACATGCTTAGGGTAGTATCTCATAGGGTCCATGTTGATGATGAACCAAGACATGCTAAAAGTAGTAACTCATAGGGTTCAAGCTAACAATGAACTATGATCTTCCGATGGTACATAGAATAGTGAAGGCACCAGGATCCTCCTTCTTCTCCACAAGTGACCTCGTAGCAATAGCACTACAACGTTGCAACCTATAATCGTCTTCTAAACTGACGGCCCTCTTCTTGGTTACCAAATCTTTCATGAATTTTGTGTACCCGGTTAATTTTTCCAAAGCTTCTATCAACGAAACGTTGATGGAAAGTTGTTTCAACATAGTGATAAACTTGTGGTACTTTCCTTCCTCATTCTTCTTTACCAACCTCTATGGGAATGGAGGTGGAGGTCTAGGCATAGGGACAACTTTTTGGGTTACTTCCGCTTCCTTCTCTGTAGCATTCTTGGACTCTCCAGTAAACATAATCTCATCATCATCTTTCTCAACCACGATTTCAACCTCAGGCGGCATAGGTGGATCAATGGTCTATTTACTCCCTCCAGTAGTGACTGCCATACAATGCCCATCATTCTTTGGATTTTGGATGGTGTTGCTAGGAAGAGTGCCAAGCTAACATGGGTTTACTGTTGTGGACAACTGATTCATCTTTTGCTCAAATTGCTTGATCGACACTACATGGGCATCAACTTTTTGACCAATACCAGACAAATCATTACGCATCTCCTTCACATTCTCATTAGTCAAATAAAACTTCTTCATCATCTTCTGCATCATATCCTCAATACGTGACATACTACCCCCAGCTTCCCTATTACCAGATTCTCCATTTACAGGTGGAACATAAGGGTCAACCCTATCAATTTCGTTGCCATAGTTGTTCTGATTATAGTTCTTGTCACGATTGTAATTCCCATCCCGGACATATTGACCATCCCGATTGTAGTTACCATATTTTTTACCTTGGTTTCCTTGCCCTTGGCGCCAATTATCCGAGTTGGAACCTTGGACGTTCGCTAGGAAACCCCCCGTCTAATCATTTACCAAGTACGCATCCTCTTTATAGTAGCATTCCCCAACCAGTGGTGGTGGATTCCTAGTCAAATAATTCACAACATTTACCTTTTCGGCACCTCCGCTCACATGCTTTAACACCAACCCCAATTTGGTCCTCATCTAAGCCATCTTCTCATAAATATTATCGGTAGATTGACTAAGTGCAGATTGAACTGCAAAAGTGCTTCTCCCGGTTTTTGACTTTCTAGTGCTCCAAGCTTTGTTGTTTCTGGAGATTTTTTCCAATTTCTCAGTGAACTGCCCAAAATTGCACTCACCGTATGAACCCCCAGCAATAGTATCAAGTACAACCTTACTATTGTCATCCTGACCTCTGTAGAAGTATTCCTTCAACGACTCATCATTAATGCGGTGATTCGGAACACTTCTTATGAATGTAGTGAACCTATCCCATGAACTACTCACAGACTCTCCAGGTAGTGCCATGAAGTTGTTGAGTTTATCTTTGTGGTTTAGCTTGTTTGACAATGGAAAGTACTTGGCCATGAACACCTTGTGCAATTCATCCAATGTATGAATGAAGTTATATTGGAGCTCATAAAACTACACCGCAGCATCACCGGTCAAAGATAAAGGGAGGACTCTCAACCCTATGACATTCATGTCCAATTTTGGTCGACCCACACAACTCTTGCAAGCACTCCTCAACTTGTCCATGTGTCCATGTGGATCCTCCGATGCCATACCAGGAAAGAAACCCTTCGTTGTAAGCATCTGCATCAGACTGCTAGTCCCCACAAATTTATGCCCCACAGGTAGAAGAGGTAGAACAATAGGTCCTTCAGATTCAACAGTATTGAAGTCGACCCTATAGTTATCACACAATATTGGTTCTAGTGGATTTTGTGCCCTCAATGCATCTCCCAGTAGATTACCACGATGATCCTCAGCGTGCTCATTAACAACCCCAGGAGACTGCAACTCAACTTCATCACCTAAATTTCCTCTGATTTTATTAACTTGGACCCCTTGCTTATTTATGTTTCGCAATGTTTGGTCAACTCTGGATTGTATGGAGTCAGTGGTTCGCCTCAACTCTGTGTACTTGGTATACACTAGGGTAGGAACCTTAGAGAAACAAAAAACAAAAGAAGAAGTAAAATTAGGAAATAATTGACTAAAGTTCAATAATGTAGTTAAACTTAATCTAAAATCCTTATTCCCCGGCAGCGGCGCCAAAATTTGATACACTCAAATTACACCTCCATAAAGAAGTATAAGCGATCATTGTCAAATAAAGAACCCAACTAGTTGGTTGGAGTCGATCCCATGAGGAATATGGTTTATACATAAACTTAACTCACTAATATATTCGTTTAGCCAACTTATTTCCAAGACAAGTAAGTAAAGGGGCGGGGGGTTTGTGTAACAAATAACTGATTATTATTTAGAGAAAAAGTGAGCAAGATTCGAACTTTAGTTATTATCAATGAGAGAGAGAAAGGAGGGTGTATGTGTTCCCCATAAGCTCATAACGTGGTAATCCTAATAATAGTAATCCTATCCTAGTGTATCACATGCAAATTAGTAAGTTATGTATCCCTAATTGCTTGGTCCGTCAAATAAGGAATTTCACTCCGCACCTTGGTACGACTACGTGTGTATAATTTATTAACCCTTACCTTTACCTCAGATTAGACATCACATCAATATATGGCTTAGTTTTCACCCTCGCACACATTGACATTAGACTATTAGATAGTATCACACTAAATCTCCATTGATAAATCTTTCCTTATTAACTACCTCCTTGGTCCAGCAAGTAGCAACAAGGCAAGTTCTAACGCGTGCACTCGTTAAAAAGACTTCTAAACGAAAGAATTATCAATGTATGCATCAACACTATTCAAGAATTACTTAGTAATTATTCATACTTTGTTAATTGCTCATGGTTCCCACAACCCTAGTTGTGGATTTAGTTAATCATACTTGGAAGAACATAATTCATATTTTTAGAAGAGGAATTCATGAACTTACTAATTGAGTAGAAGAAACCCATAATCTCCAATTGAAATTCAAAGCAAAATCTTTACAAACCAAAATTCAGAAACAAAATTGCTAAAGTTTGCAAGTTAATTCCCAAGAAAATACCAAGAACTAAAAGTTAACAATAATGTCTAACCCTCAAAAACGAGGTTTACATACCCTATTTATAGAAAAACTTGTCCTAAACAAAAAGGGAACAAAATAAGGAAATAAATTGTTGGACGCGGCATCGATCGACGAGACTGACCGACAGATTATGGATAGACCTACGGTCCGTAGGTCCCTTCCGTAGCTCAAGACTTAGACTTTTTCTTAGAAGCTGGAACCTTCAACTTTCAGACACAAACGTCGGACGTGCAGTACAGACTGTAAGATGACCTACAGTCCATGGGTCCCCTTCCATGGCTCCACACTTAGAACTTTTCCTCAGGTACTGGAATTCAAAATCTCTGAATCAATCAACGGTTATGCAGGATGGCACGTGGGTCGAACTACGGTCCGTCTCTTTCTTTCGTAGTTCCACACTTGGTCAGATTTCCCTGAGGATCATTTTAAGCTCAGTACTAGAAAGGTACTGAGTATGCAGGATAGAACAAAAGATGAACAATAAACATAACTGAACCAAAGCATTTACTGAGCAATAATAAGAGATAGGCATGATACTATATTGAGACTACCGAACATGAACTAACTGAATACAATGACCAAGTTCATGCTGAGGCTGAAATCTGACTGTAACTGATATACATCGTCAATGCAATAGAATCTGACCGTAAGGAAGCTACTAATAAGCAACATAAAACCACATGTGCTAAATGTGGAGTCTGATGTATACACCCCATCGAGAGGACCCAATATACCCTGCCAGAGGTTTAGAGGTATGACTGGCGTGATCACTAAAATGTAATGCCCACATAGGGGACTTATAAACTTGTGGGGGCACGAAGTTCTGGGATGATTCGGGTATGCTGAATACTAGTCCACTCGGTATTAAGATACTCCCAATTAGAATGTATATATAAACTATTATGATTGAAATGTGAAGTACTGAATAGCTCAATTATTGATATGCAAATAATGAGAATGCAACAATTATAACTGATAATGTGGCATTGGTAAAGTGAAGCATGTATATCTGAAATAACTGACCTAGCATGTGTAATTCATGAACTAAAAGAAGTACATAGCTAGGGTTCTGAATATCATACAAGAAACTAAGTAATAACATGATAATTTGAATTGGATTATTCTAACAGCTAAAACCCAATAATTTCTAACATTCAAGAAACCCTAGGCTTAGATAATATTACGGGAATCAAGATTCAGACTGAAATATAGGGACCTAATGGGTGAAAGGAACCCACTAGTGAAATCCCACATACCTGGTGACGAAATTCACGGAGAAATCTTTGAGGGTACATTGAACCCTAGTCCAACTCGTTGCTAAGTCTAACCCCTATATAAATATTTATTTAGCTAAAATGCACTAAATATGAATACCTCAAAACCTAACATGCCACTGAAAATTCAACATTTATATACTGAGAATATGAAATTGGAAATCTGAAGCATGCATTTCTGTCTGACTGGCCAAGTAAGTATATTTCATGAACTAGGATAAATTTAAACAAGCTAGGGTTTTGAATTCTACGCAAGGAACTATATTACTTTATCAAGAAACATTGTATTTAGATCAAGGGAACCATAATAATTGAATTTACAATAAATCCTCAAAATCTAGAAACTCTAGGTATGAACAGTTCATGGAAATTGAAGATACTAATTGAATTCTAGGGACCAAATGGGTGAAAGCAACCTACTAGTAAAATTTTACAAACCTAGTGACGAAATCTGCCGAGAAGTCCTTCAGATTTTGGGGATGAACTTCGAAGAACACTCTTGCTTGTTCTTGGGAGAAGTGGTCGACTTTTCCTCTTCTTTTCGCTCCAAGTTGGGTGATTTTTGGAGAATGAGTGTTCTGGGACTTGTCTGACTAGATTATTAGGCTTAGAAAGATAAAAATGATGAAGTTTAGGCATCAAATTATGTAGTTTAAGTGCCTAACGCATAAGGGAAAAGACCAATGCGACCCTAACTTAAATGTTGCCGAAGTAACTTCTAGACAGGTTTTGCGGGCCGTCATGATGACCAAGGCCCATGTAGCAGCTCGTGAAGATGACTTGCCTGACATGGCTTCACTAACATGGGCAGAACTTTTGCCTCCGAGGTTTGAATTAGGAAAAAATGGTGGCATTGGAAAGAGAACTAAGAGATATTTAATTTGATAGGTCATGGGCCATGTAGTTCATTTTCTGTTGAAAGATATGGTCATATAAAGTTGACCCTAAACTCTAAGTCTTACATGTCCCCTTCATGGACTACTTCACGGTCTGTGTGGAGCTTCACGGACCGTTTAGACTTCCGTGGTGCTTAACCAGTGACTTGAGGGGTGAAAACTCACTTAAAAGCTGATGATGTTACTTCAAGACAGGCTTCACGGGTCATCTAGAGCCCCACGACCCATCAAGTGGGTCGTGAAGATGCTCTGCTCCACAGGGCTTCACTAAAATGAGCATAACTTCTTACTCTTGGTTTAGAATTAGGCAAACTTAGGGGTGTTGGAAAAAGGACTCAAAGACCTTTAATTTGGTAGGTCGTGGGCCACCTAAATTATTTTTTGCTGAATGATATGATCATTTAAAGTTTACCCAAACCTCAAAGTTTTTCAAGCCTCTTTCACGTGCAACTTCACGGCTCGTGTGAAGCTCAACGGACAGTCTAGTGGGAAGTGGTCCTTCACAGTAGACATGAAATGGACGGTGTGGATCTCCACGGGTCATTTAGTGGTCTGTGGTCTTTCACCTTTTCCTGGCTGCACAACCACGAGCAGGGTGATGGATTGTGGTCTTCTTCATGGCCTGTGGACCCCCTCCATGGTTTGCCCTTCTCTCTTGTTCAATCTTAGTTCTGATATTTGAGGTGTTACAATATCTCCCCCTTGGGGTCATTAGCTCTCGAATGAAGTCTAAACAAGCCGAGTTTGGAGGAAAGAGCTGAAATCTCTACCAACTGAATACTAAAAAATAATATCTAACTAAATAAAGTTTGATGAACATGGAAATATGCTGAAATGCAAGGATAACTGGGGGAACAAGATACTAATATTGAATTACACAAGAGTCAACTGAGAGACATGAAGGAAACTATTACCACAAGCTGAAAAGGAATCGGAAGGAAAGAGGTGAGGATACTTGGCCATCATAGCTGCTTCTACTTCCAAAGTATCTCCTTCTACAGACCGACTCCTCTACAAAATATTTAGTGAAGAGACTTCCTTATTTCTTAAACCATCACCTCTTTATAAGTGAGACTATCCTTCACAGCTACACTCTCTAATGGTACTATCGATGCCGGTTCACCGACACTTTTTTAACAAGGAAATGTGAAGGACTTAATGAACCGCTACTAGTTTTGTTGGAAGCTCTAACTCATAAGCCACATTGCCAACCCTTATTCGGGATTTTGTAAGGACCTATATACTTGGGACTGAGCGTCCATTTCTTTCCAAAATCTCATCAACCATTTCATAGGTGACACTTTTAGGAAAATCCAATCATCGATTTCAAACTCTAAGTCCCTTCTTCTCACATCTACATAGGACTTCTGATGACTAAGTTGTCTTTACTCTATCTTTGATGAGTTAAACTTTCTCTATAGCCTCATGAACCGAATCTAGCCCGATCAAGTGTGTAATTCACTTCGAACCAACAAATTGGAGACATGCATCTACGCCCATATAGTGTCTCACAAGGGGCCATATGAATATTCGAATGAAAGCTATTATTATAGGTGAACTCTATGAGAGGTAGGTGATCATCCCAACTACACTTGAAATTGATCACTCATGCTCTCAACATGTTCTCTAAGATGAAATGTTGTACTAAGATTTACCTGAGTACCAAGACCTTTCTAAAATGATTTCTAGAAATGGGATGTAAAGTAAGGACCTATATTTGAGATGATAGACAAGGGAACCCCACAAAACCTGACTATCTCATTGATTGTGAGTCTAACGTAGTCATCCACCGAATCTATAGTCTTGAAAGGCAAAAAGTGAGCTGACTTAGTAACTCTGTCCACTATCACCCAAATGGAGTCATGTTGTTTGCGAGTACGAGGTAAACCTATAATTAAGTCTGTGTTTCTCACTTTCCACTTCTATGTGGGAATGCTAATCTCTTAACTCACACCTCTTGGTCTCTGATGTTCTACTTTAACATGCTGACAGTTGGGACACTGAGCCACAAAATCTCCGACGTCCCTTTTCATGTCGTTCCACCAATAGACTTTTTGTATATCATGGTACATCTTAGTTGCACCCAGATGATTAGAATATATGGAATTATGGGCTTTTATAAGGATCTGCTACCTCAACTCACCCACATTTGGAACACATAAGCAACTATGGTAACAAAGTACACCATCTCTCCCTTGGGAGAAAACCTCAACTTTTTGATGATGAACTACACCTTTCAACTGAAGTAATATAGGATCGCTATGCTATTTTTCCTTAACCTCTGCTACCAATGAATAGTCTGATCTATTTTAAACTATCACACCGCCATCTGATGTGTCTGTAAGGCAAACTCCTAAGAGAGCAAGTCGGTGAACATCTTTGGCTAACTCTTTCTTTTCTTCCTTAACATGTGTTACATTACCCATGGATAGTCTGCTAAGGGCATCAACTATTACTTTGATCTTACTCGGATGGTAAAGCACGTTCATGTCATAGTCTTTGAGGAATTCAAGCCATCTCCTCTGATGAAGATTCAACTCTTTCTGGGTGAACACACACGGGAGGCTCTTATGATCTGTGAACACATCAACATGAACACCATACTAGTAATGTCTCCCAATGTTTAGGGAAAACACTACAGTTGTAAGCTCAATGTCATTTAGTCAGGTAGTTCTTCTCATGGACCTTAATCTACCTAGAAGCATAAGTTATGACCTTACCTTGCTATATCAATACACAACCTAGGTCGACCCTAGATGCATCACAATAAACCACATAATCGTCTGAACTCTCCAGTAAAGTCAAGACTAGAGCTATAGTCAACCTGGTGTTCAATTCTAAGAAGCTTTTCTCACACTCATCTGACCATTGAAACTTGACCTTTTTCTATGTTAACTTTGTCAATAGGGAAGCAATGGATGAAAATCCTTTAACAACCCTCCTATAATAACTAGCCAAACCCAAGAAAACTTTGATATTAGCCAGAGAGATGGGTCTGGCCTAATCGTTTACTACCTCAATTTTCTGAAAATCTACTCAGATCCCTTTGCTAGATACCACATGACTAAGGAAAGCTATCGACTGTAACTAGAATTCACATTTGCTCAACTTAGCAAATAATTGGCGATCTTTTAGAGTTTGTAGAAAAACTCTCAGATGTGTCACTTTCCCTTCCTCACTCCAAGAATAGATGAGGATATCATCAACAAAGACATTAACGAACAAGCTCAAATACTGTTTGAACACCTTGTTCATTAAGTCTATGAAAGCTGCATGAACATTTATTAGTCAACAAAATATAAATAACTACAAATTCATAGTGGCCATACAGAGTCGTGAAGACTGTCTTTGGGATGTCACTATATCTGACTCTGAGCTGATGATAGCCGGATCTGAAGTATATCTTAGAAAAGCAACTAGCACCCAGAAGTTTGTAGAACAAGTCATCAATCTTGGGGATGTGATACTTATTCTTTATTGTGACTTTGTTCAACAGATGATGGTCAATCCACATCCTAAGAGAACCATTTTTCTTGTGCACGAACAACACTGGAGCACCCCATGGAGAGATGTTAGGTCTGATGAAGCCTTTATCTAGAAGGTCTTTCAACTGCTCTTTCAATTCCTTAAGCTCAGTTGGAGCCATTCCATAAGGAGGAATCGAACTGGGTTGTCTATCTTGAAAGAGATCTATTCCAAAGTCAATTTTCCTTTCGGGAGGATCTCGGGGAAGATCTTCTAGAAAACTCATTTACGATAGGTACTTACTCAAGAGTTGGGATTTTGCAGTTTGAATATTTAACCCGGCAAGATGATAGATACATCCTTTAGAAATCATTTTATTGTCCTTAAGTTAGGAGAAAAATCGATCTATAGGTACTGAGCTACTACCTTTCCACTCTAAGACTGGCTCGTTTGGAAACATAAATTGAATGACCCTAGTTCTACAATCGACTGAGGCATAACATGAATATAAGCAATATATGCCTAGAATGATATCGAAATAAACCATTTCTAACTCTATAGGGTTTACAGAGGTGACTTTCAGGGACACTGTGACATGGCAATTTCTGTATACCCGTCTAACTATAACTGGGTCACCAACTGGAGTAGAGATTAAGAAGGGTTCTAAGAGAATTTTTGAACATGCATTAGTACTACAAGATTCCTTCCACAACTGGTACCAAGTGTAAGCCACTCCCTTCAACTAATAAGCGGTCAAATTTGCACTCTCAACTGGAGTGACACCCATAATGTATGTTACCTTCTAGATGCCGTCAAGAAACTCTTGTGGATCTTATTAGACCCATAAAACTCTAGGGGGTTCATCCAAGGGAGGTCCCCAATTCTTGTTGCAATAGTGTTAGTGTATGACAGAGCTAGGTTCACAGCATGTTGATTGACCTGGGCGGTCATGGCCTGAGTAAGCACTTAGAGGCAGCCCTGAAATCGAGTTGCATGACTTGCTCATTCAATGGGTCTGCTAGAGCTGCTAGCTATTTCCTAGTGTAAATTCTTGTGGGAGGCAGTTTCCAAAATGCAAAGAGTAGGAGTTAGAAGGAGATTAAATAGAGTTTACACTCTATAGCACGATCCGAAAAAGAATGAAGGGAGTTTTTTCTTAGAACACCTCGTAGCCTCCCTCTCATTGGTGTGGTGTGCTTCACACTCATTAAAGAGACTTTATTTAGTACAGTTTTCAAACACCCTAGGACTCTTGAATCTAATTCTCTTATACAAATTTTTTCACGCGCCGAGGCTAACCTCCAGACATAACACCAAACCTAGGATCACGAGTGACCCCAAGCTAACCCTGAGTCTGGCATATAACAAGCATACTAAAGAAATAACTGAGTAACTCATGTATTATGCGGAAGTTAAAAATAGTGGATATCTGAATAGGGAAAAGCCCAACTGGTATGAATGTAGAAAACATAACAAAAGTTTTAGTGATGACTAAAAGAACACTTAACAACTCTAGCTGAATCTACTACTATGTCTGAAAAGCCTCTAACTAAGTTGAGATGATGGGACATGTCCCCAGCTAACTCCAATATGATTGAAAATTGAAAGTAAAGACTGGAAAGTAAAGCATGTCTATTGTCCTCGAACTATGAGGACTCACCACTGAAGCTACTAAACTCAGACTGGGAATTGACTAAAGCGTGATCTGGATGTTGAATTCTTGACCCTACATCATGAAACGATGTAGTACAAAGTATGCGTCAGTACTTGGAATGTACTGAGCATGCAAGATATAGATATGCAAAGTTGTATAAATTATATAAGCTGAACAATGCATAACTGAGCAATGATATAATATGAACTATGGTATACATATATGCTGAAGTATAAATGAAAACTAAATCGGATGCAATGACCAAGTACTAATCATTAAGATAACATGTTGAACTGTATACTGAAGTCAATGCTGAAAATATGGTCAATGCTATAAAAGTCTGATTGTGGGAGCTACTATTAACCAACAAAAACCACGTGAGCTAAACGTGGAGTGCGATGTATACGCCCAATCAAGAGGACCTAATATACCTTGCCAGAGGTATCAAGGCATGATCGTTGTGTGATCACTAAAACTGATGCCCAACAGAGGGGACTTATAAACCTATGCCGCCACATAGTTTGTTACGACCCAAGGCTACCCCCTTGATGTAACACGAGACCTAGGATCACGAGTGACCCTAAGCTAACCCTAAATCTGGCATATAATGAACATACTGAAAATAACTAAGTAAACTGAACTAAGCGGAAGCTAAATTAATTGATATATGAAGAGAAAGAAGCCCAACTAGTCTAAATAATAATATAACATAACATAAGCTTTTTAGTGAAGACTGAAATAACCACTTAACAACTCAAGTTGAATCCACTACTATGTTTGAAAAGCTTCTAACTGAGTAGAGTTACTAGGACATGCCCCTAGAAAATTCTAACAAACTGACAACTGAAGTAAAGACTAAAATGGAAATCATATCTATTGTCCTAGAAGTATGAAGACTCACCACTGAAGCTCCTGAGGTCGAACCGAGAGTTGATCTAAGTGTGACCTGGATACTGAGTGCCTGAACATACATTATGAAACGAGGTAGCGCAAAGTATGCATCAGTACTTTGAATGTACTGAGCATGCAGGATATAGATATTAAGCTGAATAAAAGATATATAAGTTGAACAATACTGTCACACCCCAGGCTTAAACCCTGGGCGGGACTAGCACTCGAGAACCATTGCTTGCCCCAAGAGAACCCTCTGCCTGGCTTACTACTCAGCGGAAGACTTACTCATGATATGAATACTTTTAAATTAAATTGAAATCTCAATAAATTCTTAGAATGTATATAGAACATTCACTAGCCAAAATGGCACTCAAGTCTCAATCATCCAAACAGGAATGGAAAGACTCAAGAACTAACATCAACTACTGTCTATGAAGCCTCTAACAACTGAGATGGACATCGGGACAAGATCCATGACATCCTAATGAACTAACTAAAATAGCATTAAAAAGGGAATCCTCCAGAAGTAATGAGGTTCACCAACTGAATATGAGTGCTCAACTGGATCAACGAGGCACTGGATGTTGATCATGGTTACTTGTAGCAGCATCATAAAATGATGTAGGCCAAATGTCACACCTAGATCTACCCTCGAGATGGACATGGGACCTAGGATGTAACATCTAGCAATTTGAAATAGCTAGGAAGAATCTAAGAATTGGAAATAGTCGTTTTTGGAAAGAATTGAAAATCTGGAAATTTGTTTAGGTTAGGAAAAGTGAGTTTTTGGTCAACTTCAAATGGACATAACACCTAGATCTTGATGATTTAGGTGTACTTCCAGATATGGTTGGAAAGCTCTTGGAATGATCTTTCCAACGTTGCTGAGTTTGCACAATTCCGAGTTTGTATGAGTATGTTATGCCCTTTGGAACTTGGGCTGTTGGATTAAGGAAAGTCCTAATCCGGATTTTTGAAGGGTAGTTTGGTCTTTTCCTTACCCTTTTATTTTGACTCGTTTTTGGTAATTACTTAGGGGTCTATACTGAAGTTAGTCAGTTTACGCTTTAGGAAAAAAAGTTAGGGTTTTGAGAGGAGAAAAGAAGAGAAGAAAAGAGGAGAAAGGAGAAGAACGTTCAAGATTCATCAAGATCGTCGTTCAAATCCGACATCAGTGTCGTGTTGCGGAGCTAGTTCCCAGTTTTGGGAATTTTTGTTTCACGTTGCGGAGCCATCACAGAGTCTTCTGCCTCAAAAGTCATTTTCTAAACTAAATTTTAAAAGCTTCTCCGCGTCGCGGACCCAGCCTCAAATATTGATTTTTGATTTTTTCTCATGTTTAGCTATCTAAAATCATTCCTAAACACCATGACATCTTTCCTATCACAAATCACGATCCTTGAATCCATAATTCAATTTAAGGATCAGTTAGGAGTCAAGTCAAGAGAAGTCAAGAATTCAAGAGTTAAGAGTTAAGTTAAGAGAAGTTCCTAAAGTTTCTTTTTTTTTAAAAGTCTTCTATAAATGTTTTTAACTTTGTTTTAATACTTAAGTTTTGAGTTGAGTAAGGAGTAAAGAGTAAAGTTTGAAGTACATTTCTTCAAAAGTATATGGGGACTATGTATTCCCAAAGGGTTTAAAATGTTTTCACATTTAAACAAGAAAGGAAAACTTTGATTTCCGAAGAGTCTTTGAGCTAGTTTTCAAAAAAGAGTAAATGCTTTAATAATTGAGCAAGAGGGGAAACTTTGATTTCCAAGATAGCCTTTGAGCTAAGTTTTGAGAACTTATCTCAAATCACAGAAAGAAGTATATATTAAACATAAAGAACTAGTATCATATTTTGGAAGTAGTATTGAGCACCGATATGGGGACGAGTTTGAGTTCAAATAACTCACATCTCTATAAACCATGTAAACATCATGGGTAGAAAATAGTCATACTTTTTAGATGAATCTTTTTCGCATATACTAGTGGATCCACTTAGTTAGTTAGGTCATATACCCCTGACAGGTTATAGGATGCGCCGGCAGTGTGAGGGAGACCGATGTATCATCACAATAGCTCTTTTGTGATGGTTGTCGGTTAGAGAAACTCCACATCAGTATTTTGTATTTTTATATACATCAATTTGTTTGTATTTTTACATACATCTCAAAGTTATTTGTATCTTTGAATAGAAACAGAATTGACATCAAGTTTTAAACAACTTTTCTTTATATTGCACTTGTTTTAAACTGTTTAAACTGAAATGAGTTCAGTTATGTTGAGTTGAGTTGAGCCAGGTAAGTTCTTCATGTTCCTTTCAAATTCTTTTCAAGCCTATGTTGTGTTTAGCATTCCAACTCGCATACTCGTACATTCAATGTACTGATGCCAGTTGGCCTGCATTGTATGACACAGACACAGGTAACTAGGATCGGCATCCAGCGCATCGTTGATCTAGTGAGCACTTTAGAGTCTGTTGGTGAGCCTCTTTGAATTCCGAAGGATCCCTTTCGTTTACTTTCAGTATTAGATAGTTTATTAGGATGTCGTGGGCCTGTCCCAACATCCATCTCTGTTGTTTTAGAGGCTTCATAGATAGTCAGTCAGATGTTAGTCCATCCGTCTTTATTTTCTTATTGACTTATGCTCAAATTTGAGTTGCCATTTTGGCTAAGTTAAATGTTTATTTTCAAACCATTATGAGTTCAGTTTGAGACAGTTAAGTTTTTTAGCATTTGCATTCCTTTCTTATTGCATATAGTCTTCCGTTGAGTAAGTAAGCCAGGCCAAGGGTTCGCTTGGAGCCAACAATGGTTCTCGAGTGCCAGTCCCGCCCAGGGTGTAGGCTCGAGGCGTGAGAAACTTGGTATCAGAGCACAGAGTTCAAGAGTCGTAGGGAGTCTATGAAGCTGTGTCTATAGAGTCCAATTTATCGGTGTGAAGCGCGCCACATTTATAATTAGGAGGCTGCAATATTTAGGAAATATCTCACTTCTTTCACACTCATTTCGTGCATTAGAGTTTGAACTCTAAAAGTTTCCCTCTAATTCGTACTTGCGCGTGTTTCCAGATAATCATGCTTCCATGAAGAGCAGTTAGAGGTCGTCCTGCTAAGAGAAATGTTTGAGGAATAAGGGGTACCTAATGCACTAGAAGTGCAACCCCAAAGAGAGGTCACCAAGGATGAATTCCATGAAGCTATCCGGATGTTAATTCAAATTGCAACCTATCAAGTTAGACAGAGAGATAATCCACAGGGAGTGACTGATACTTCAAGAATCCGTGAGATTTTAAGGATGAACCTACCAAGCTTCACAGGTTCAAGTGTCACTGAGGATCCGGAGAACTTCATTGAAAAGCTGAAAAGGGTATTTGATGTGAAGCATGTTGCTGATGCGGAGAGGTTGGAACTAGTTGCATACCAAATGAAGGGTGTCACTAGAATCTGGTTCGACCAATGGAAAAAGAATAGGGCTGAGGATGCACCAATAATGAATTGGGTTGTGTTTGAGAGTGCTCTCATGGGGCATTTCTTTCCCCGTGAGTTGCGAGAGGCAAAGATAAGAGAGTTTCTCACCCTTAATTCGTAGTCTATGAGTGCTTATGAGTACAGTATGAGTTCACACAACTTTTCCGCTATGCTCTGGAGATGGTTGCTGACATGAGGACCATGATGATTTTATTTGTTGTTGGGTTGCCTCCTCAGTCAAGCAAGAAAGGCAAGGCAGCTATGCTGATAGAGGATATGTACCTAGCAAGGCTTATGATCTATGTACAACAAGTTAAGGAGGATAAGATAAATGATAGAGAAGAGTTTAAGAATAAGAGGGCTAAGACATCAGGGAACGAGTTCAGGCAGCAAAAGAGTAGTGTGAACCGGTGTTCCTTCCAACAAAAACAGAAGGGACATACCCCATCATCTGCTAGTGCACCATCACCTAAGAACAAAGATGAGTACAATAGTCAGAATTGCCAGAGTTTCAGAGCTAAACCTGCCTATTCTCAAGGCAATACTGCACAAAGGGGTAATACTTAGTGTGGTAAGAACCACTCAAGGATGAGTCGCGATTGTTCCACTGGTTGTTTCATGTGTGGTTAGAACGGTCATTTTATGAGGGAGTGTCCTGAAAACATGCAGAGTAATAGTAAAGAGGGTAATAAAGCCCAGTCTTCTTCAGTTGATTCACCAGATAGAGCTGCACCAAGAGGAGCTACTTCAGGTACTAGTAGAGGAACATACCACTTGTATGCTATCAATAGTCTCCAAGAGCAAGAGGATTCGCCAGATGTTGTCACTGGTATGATCCAAGTCTTTGACTTTACTGATTATGCTTTGCTAGACCCGGGAGCAAGTTTACCTTTTGTAACTCCTTATGTTGCTATGAATTTTGATGTTATTCCTGAACAACTTAGTGAACCATTCAATGTTTCTACCCCGGTTGGTGATTCTATTCTAGACGAAAGAGTTTATCATGATGGTTCTGTTTCCATCAATCACAAGAGTACCATGGTAGATTTTGATGTCATTCTAGGTATGGACTGATTTCATGCATGTTATGCCTCAGTTGATTGTAGAACTCGAGTTGTAAAGTTTCAGTTTCCAAATGAGTCAGTCTTAGAGTGGAAAAGCAGTTCAGCAGTGCCTAAGGGTCATTTTATTCCTCACCTTAAGGCAAGAAAGTTAGTTTCTAAGGTGTGTGTCTATCACTTAGTCCAAGTTAATGACTCTATTGTTGAGATGCCTCATATTTAGTCAGTTTCAGTAGTAAGAGTGTTCCTAGAAGTCTTTCCAGATGATCTACCCGGAGTCCCTCCTGAGAGAGAAATAGACTTTGGTATAGACCTTCTTCCAGATACTCATCCTATATCTATTCCGCCATATAGAATGGTACCAGCAGAGTTGAAAGAGTTATAAGAGCAGTTGAAAGTAAGGGAATGTGATATTCCAAAGACAACATTCAAGACCCATTAAGGTCATTATGAGTTTTTGGTCATGTCATTCGGTTTGACTAATGCACCAACAACGTTCATGGACCTTTTGAATAAAGTCTTCAAACCTTATTTAGATATGTTTGTTATAGTCTTCATTGATGACATACTAATCTATTCAAGAAATGAAAAAAATCATGATGGCCATCTCAGAATAGTTCTTCAGACTTTGAAAGATAGGAAGTTGTATACCAAGTTCTCTAAGTGTGAGTTTTGGCTTGAGTCTGTGGCATTCTTGGGCCACATAGTTTTCGGTGATGGAATTAGAGTTAACGCTCAAAAGATAGAGGCAGTGCAGAAGTGGCCTAGACCTACATCTCCAACTGATATTAGGAGTTTCTTGGGTTTGACTTGCTATTATAGAAGGTTCGTCGAAGGGTTCTCGTCTATTTCGTCTCCTTTGACCAAGTTGACTCAGAAGACAATGAAATTTCAATGGTCTGAAGCTTGTGAGAAAAGCTTTCAGGAATTAAAAAAGAGGTTAACTACTACCCCAGTTTTGACCTTAACGGAAGGTACTCAAGGTTTTGTGGTGTATTGTGATGCATCTAGAGTTGGCTTAGGTTGTGTATTAACGTAGAATGGCAAAGTTATAGCTTATGCCTCCAGGCAGTTGAAAGTTCATGAGAAGAAATATCCAACACATGACTTAGAGTTGGTTGCTGTATTATTTGCTTTGAAAAGATGACGTCATTATATTTATGGTGTGCATGTGGACGTGTTCACCAATCATAAGAGCCTTCAGTATGTATTTAGTCAGAAAGAGCTTAATCTCAGAAAAAGGAGGTCGCTAGAATTACTCAAGGGTAATGACATGACTATTCTTTACCACCCCGGTAAGGGTAATGTGATTGCTGATGCCTTAAGCAGGTTGTCTATGGGTAGTACCGCCTATGTTGAGGAAGATAAGAAAGAGTTAGCAAAAGATGTGCATAGACTTGCACGATTATGAGTTCTACTAATGGATTCCACAGAAGGAGGAGTGGTGGTGATGAATGGGACTTAATCATCATTAGTGACAGAAGTAAAATGAAAGCACGACCAAGATCCTTTATTTCTTGAATTAAAGGCAAGTGTTCATAAGAAAAAAAAGTGATGACGTTTGAACAAGGGGGAGATAGTGTTTTGAGGTATCAAGGTGGATTGTGTGAATGGGTATACTTGAAAGTTTCACTCATGAAGAGTGTTATGAGGTTTGGGTAAGAAGGGGAAACTTAGCCCCCAGTATGTTGGTCCTTACAGAATTTCCAAAAGGATTGACAAGGTAGCTTATAAATTGGAGTTACCACAAGAGTTAACAATAGTTCATCTGGTATTCCATGTCTCCATGTTGGAGGAGTGCATGGGAGATCCTGCACTTATCATACCAACCGAAGATATTGGTATCAAGGATAACTTGTCTTATGAGGAGATTCATGTTTAGATTCTTGATTGCTAACTTCGCAAGTTGAGAACAAAAGAGGTAGCATCAATCAGAGTTCTTTGGAGGAACCAATTTGTTGAGGAAACTACTTGGGAAGCTGAGGAAGATATGAAAAACAGATGTCCACATCTCTTTGAGTCTAGAGAAAATGCAGACCAGGGTACTAATTCTCTTCTTAGTACTCTTTAAATTATATGTTAGCAAGTTGTAATTGCTTTGCTTGTTGGGTGTTTGAACTTGATGTTACCACTCTTAGCCTAGTAAGAGTAATCTCATTCAAGGATGAATGTTCCCAAGGGGGATATATTGTAACATCTTGGAATTTGAAATAGCTAGGAAGAAGCTAAGAATTGGAAATAGTCATTTTTGGAAAGAATTGAAAATCTGGAAATTTGTCTAGGTTAGGAAAAATGAGTTTTTGGTAAACTTCAAACGTCCATAACTCCCAGCTCTTGATGATTTAGATGTACTTCCAGATATGGTTGGAAATCTCTTGGAATGATCTTTCCAACACTGCCGAGTTTGCACAATTCCGAGTTTGTATGAGTATGTTATACCCTTTAGAAGTTGGGCTGTTGGATTAAGGAAAATCCAAATCCGGATTTTTGAAGGGTAGTTTGGTCTTTTCCTTACCCTTTTATTTTGATTCATTTTTGGTAATTACTTAGGGTTCTAAACTAAACTTAGTCAGTTTACGCTTTTGGAAAAAAAGTAATGGTTTTGAGAGAAGAGAAAAGAAGAGAAGAAAAGAGGAGAAAGGAGAAGAACGTTCAAGATTCATCAAGATCATCGAGTTTGGCTTGTGAATTTCGTCGGGGTGATCCCTACAAGGTATGTGAGATCACATAGCGTTGGGTTAATTCGCCCACACGCCAATCATGATTTCTTTTAGCGAATTTAAGTTCTTGAAAGCTTAGAAATTGAGTTCTTGAATGGGTTTGTTGAAGTTTCATCAGATTCTTTTTTCGTTGTGGAGTTGTTTGATCCTAATATGTGATTTTATGTTTGATCCATAATTCAATTTAAGGATCAGTTAGGAGTCAAGTCAAGAAGTCAAGAGTTAAGTTAAGAGAAGTTCATAAAGTTTCTTTTTTTAAAAGTCTTTTACAAATATTTTAAATTTGTTTTAAGACTTATGTTTTGAGTTGAGTAAAGTTTGAAGTTCATTTCTTCAAAAGTATATGGGGACTATGGATTCCTAGAGGGTTTAAAATGTTTTCACATTTAAACAAGAAAGGAAAACCTTGATTTCCAAAGAGCCTTTAAGCTAGGTTTCAGAAAAGAGTAAATGCTTTCATAATTAAGCAAGAGGGAAACTTTGATTTCCAAGATAGCCTTTGAGCTACATTTTGTGCAATTATCTCAAATCACAGAAAGAAGTATAGTTTAAAAATGAAGGGCTAGTATAATATTTTAGGAGTAGTATTGAGCACCAATATAGGTACGTGCTTGAGTTCAGATAACTCACGTCTCCATAAACCATGTAGCCATCATGGGTAGAAAAGGGTCATAATTTTTAGATGAATCCTTTCCGCATAGACTAGTGGATCCACTTAGTTAGTTAGGTCCTATACCCCGGGCAAGGTATAGGATGCGCTGGAAGCGTTAGGGAGATTGATGTATCATCACAATAGCTCTTATGTGATGGTTGTCGGTTAGAGAATCACTCACAGCAGTACTTTGAATTTTTATATACATCAGTTTATTTGTATTTTTACATACATCTCAAAGTTATTTGTATCTTTGCATAAAAACTGAGTTGACATCATGTTTAAAATAGCTTTTCTTTATATTGCACTTGTTTTAAACTGCTTTATATTGAAATGAGTTCAGTTATGTTGAGTTGAGTTGAGCCAGGTAAGTTCTTCAGTTCCGTTCAGATTCTTTTCAAGCCTATATTGTGCTTCGCACTCCAATTCGCATACTCGTACATTCAATGTACTGATGCCAGTTGGCCTGCATCGTATTATTATGCAGACGCAAGTAACTAGGATCGGCATCCTGCCCATCGTTGATCTAGTGCGCAGTTCAGAGTTTGTTGGTGAGCCTCTTTGCATTCCGGAGGATCCCTTTTGTTTACTTTCCGTATTAGATAGTTTATTAGGATGTCGTGGGCCTGTCCCGACATCCATCTCTGTTGTTTTAGAGGCTTCATATATAGTCCGTCAGATGTTAGTCCATTCGTCATCATTTTGTTATTGACTTATGTTAAGATTTGAGTTGCCATTTTGGCTGAGTTAATTGTTTATTTTCAAAACATTATGAGTTCAGTTTGAGACAGTTAAGTTGTTTTGCATTTTAAATCCTTTATTATTGCATATAGTCTTCCGCTGAGTAAGTAAGCCAGGTTAAGGGTTCTCTTGGGGCCAGCAATGGTTCTCGAGTGCCAGTCCCGCCTAAGGTGTAGACTCGAGGCATGACATAGGATCACAAGTGACCCCAAGCTAACTGTGCTGGCATGACGTGAGCATACTAAGAATAATATTAACTGATGTGGAAGCTAAATCATGAAAGTGAAAGTGATGGGGAATACCTATATACTAAAACTGAATATATCAACTTTCAGAGTTTAATACAAAAGAAACATCAAACTCAAATACTAAGCTGAATCTAACTATGTTTGAAAATAGACTCTAACTAACTAGAAATGCTGGGACAGGCCACAGCTAAGTCTAGCGAAATTGAAAATAAAAGACTGAAAAATGAAAGATAACATGGCTATTGTCCTCGAAGAAGGAGGACTCACCACTGTAGCTATTGAACTGGAGATCGAAACTGATCTATGCGTGATCTGACTGTTGAGGACCTAAGCCTACATCATGAAAATATGTAGCGCAGAGTATGCGTCAGTACTTGAAAGGTACTGAGCATGCAGGATAGAGTAAAGCTGAAATTAACATATAACTGAACAAGCAATAAAGCAAGAATATAATCTAAACCTGATATAGGTACTGATTACTAAGCTAACTAAATATAATGACCAATTTATATCATACTGAGACTGAATACTGATTGTGCTGAAATATGGTCAATGCAATGGATTTTAACTGAACTATGGGAGCTACTAATAACCAATAATAAAACCACATGAGCTAAATGTGGAGTCAGATGTATACGCCCCATCGAGAGGACCCAATACACCTGGCCAAAGGAATAGAGGCATGTTGGCGTGATCACTAAAATGATGCTTGTAGATGGGACTTACAACATAGGTGGCTCGTAGTTCCGGGATGACAGATTCAAGACTGAGGCATGTATATCTGAAATATGAAATATATGACCTAGCATGTGTAATTCAATAACTAAAGAAATACATAGCTAGGGTTCTGAAATTCATGCAATAAACAAAGTAATAACATGATAATCTGATTTGGAGCATTTAAATAACTAGTTCGTGATAATCTACTAAAGTTCTAGAAACCCTAGGTCTAGTTGATAATAGGGAATCAAGAATCTGACTGAAATCTAGGGACCTACTGGGCGAAAGGAACCCACTAGTGAAATCCCACATCCCTAGCGACGAATTCCACGCAGAAATTTTTTGATTTCGGGGCTGGAACTGATGGAATCTCGTTGCGTTCTTGAACTTAGGTTTGGTTGCCTCATTCTCTTCTTACGCTTCTAAATTTCTACGTTTTTTATGCAAGATTTGACTTAGGTAAGTTCTAGTTATGTTTCTAGGCTAAAACTAATCACAACCACGTAGTTTAGGGTTAAAATGATGTAGTTTATAGGTCCAACGAAATAGGAAAAGACCAAAAGACCCCTGACTTAAGTTCCAGACGGTGTTGACCACGCCCCCTTTCACGGACTGTTAAAGGGACCACGGACCGTGAAGTCCTTCGTGGTCTTCACTTGGTCCTGTGGTTCTGAAGGCTTGGTCCACGAGCCACTACCACGGCTTGTGTGGAGGACCACAGACCGTGAAGGTTCCCGTGGTCCTTACTTGGGCTGAGGTCTGGAGGCTCAAGGCTAGGGGTCAACTGCCTCAACTTCTACGGACACCCTCACAACCCATCATAAGGACCATGGACTGTGAAGGTCCTCGTGGTCCTCACTTAGGTATGGGGGTTTAGAGATCTAGGTTTGGGGGGTACTGGTTCAGCCACTACGAGCACTACTACGGACCGTAAAGGTTTCCGTGGTCCGATGTCTAGTTTTGGTGACTTCCAAGTATTGACTAGGGGCATGTCAATGGACCGTGGACCCTACTGTGGTTCACTGCTTCAGGTAGTTTTTGGCATAAAAAATTGGGTCTGGTTTTCGAGGTGTAACACCAAATGGCACCAATATGTTGAATGTACGAGCATGCGAGGGGAATTCTAAACAATACATAAGCTTGAATTGGAATCCGAAAGAAACACTTACCTCAACTTTACTCAACTTATCAATTGATGCAGTTTATATGAAGCATTTAAAAACAGTAAGAAACAACTCAATATACATATATAATAAAGTAATATAACTTTGTGAGAGTTTCTCTAAGCGACAACCATCACTATGAGCAATGTGATGATACAACGTCTTGCCCATGCTGCCAGAACTGTCATATAACTTGCCGGGATATAGAACGCCTCAACTAAGTGGATCCACTAGTCAATGCTAAAAAGCACTAAGGTATTATCTAAAGAGTATGACCATTTCTACTCACGATGGTACATGATTTATGGAGACACTGAGTTGTTATGAACTCGTTCCACATCAGTGCTCAATACTACTCCTAAAATACTCAGCTCATATGTTTTACAACCAAAAACTCTTTCAATGGTTTGAGATAATTACTCTAAAACTAGCTCAAAAGCTCTTTTGGAAATCATTGTGTCCTCTCTTGTTTAAATGTGAAAACATTTACTCTTTGGGAATACTTAGTTCCCATATACTCTTTTTGAAGAAATGAACTTCATTTGTTACTCTTACTTAACTTAAACTCAAGTATTAAATATTTTTTAAAACATTTGTAAAAGACTTCTTGAAAAGACTCTATGCACTTTCTAGACTTGGCTTTTAACTTCCCTTGAATTTGAATTTATGGATTCAAGGTTATGATTCACGTGTCTGGATGATTCTAGATGTTTAGAAGTCATTTAGAATAGATAGAATCAATAGGAAGTGTTAGTACACTTTAGAAGGACTTAAACGGGCTAAACGATGAAAAATGGGTTGGGGCAGACGGACCTGGTGCTCCGCACCAGCTCCCAAAGTTCAGAGACCACTTTTTGGTGCATAGATGGCGCGTTGCCCAGCCCTCCTGGTGCAATGGGGGAGTGCCGCACCAGCATTCCCCCCAGGCGAATCTAACAAATTTTTCCTCTCGTTTTCATACCTTAATTCGATTAGTTTCAATTTTTTTTCTCAATATCTCTTTAGATTCAGATACCCAATACGTACACACAAGAATGTAACTCAAAGAAACTCTAATAATCGAGATTAAACTCTCAAAAACTCCTCAATATCAAACCAAATTCAAGAACGAAAGCAATTCACGAACACCCATCAAGAACATTCAAACTTCCAATCTTTTAAGGATGAATTCACGATGTAATAAACATGTTTGGCACATGGGTGAAGGAACCCAACGTTATGAAAGTCTCACATACCTCATAGGATTGAATCCTTGATGAAATCCACAACCAAAATCGCAAGAAGTCGACGAATCTTGAACTTTTCTCCTTTCTTCTCTTGAGTTCTTTCTCCAAAAACCCTAGCGTGAATTTCTAATTGCCTAAACTGAACCACTTTAGTTTAGACCCCTAAGTAATTACCAAATCGAATTTAATTAATTGGGTAGTGACAAGACCACAATACCCTTCAAAAATCCATTTTTGACTTTCCTTATCTAGGCAGCCCGACTTCAAAATAGGCATATCTCCCTCAACGAACTTGAAAATGAGCAAACTCGGTGGCCTTGGAAATATAATTCAAAGATATTTCCTACGGTATCTTGTAGAACACCTAACTCATCCTGAGCTAGGAGTTATGGTCATTTGAAGTTGACCCAAAACTCAAACTTAACATAATTTAAACATATTTCCAGATTTTTCATTCTTTCCAAAAATGAGTCTTTCTAACTCTAGCTTTTTCACTTAGCGAGGTGTTACAAATACATAACTGACCAATGATGTAATCTGAACAAAGATATTAATACTAAAATATAACTTAAAAACTAAACTGAATGCAATGACCAAATACTAATCATGAAGATAACATGTTGAACTGATTACTGAAGTAAATGCATAAAGAAGCGTGGTCAATGCACTAAGAGTTTGACTGTGGGAGATATTATTAACCGACATAAATCGTGTGAGCTAAATATGGAGTCTGATATATACGCCCCATCGAGAGGACCTAATATACCTTGACAGGTGTATAAATGAATGACTGTGGCGTGATCACTAATATTGATCCCCAAAAGAGGGGACTTATAATCCTATGCGGGAACGTAGTTCTTGGACTATGAGGGTACGTTCAACCCTATTGCATCTCGGTTCTAAGTCTACTCCCAACTGAATACATCTGAAGCTAAAATGCACTAAATACTGATTTACGAAAGAAGAATTATTTGCGATCTCTAAGAAAACATTAAAATCCTATGTTCAATGCCATTAAGATAAAACGTATAAGACGCACCAACAGATAGTGTCAAATTGATTTAATTGCTAGTCTAATAACTACAATTATGAATTCAATGATCAATCCTTTATCTTTCGTTAGAAGACCCTATTATTCTTCTTTTTGTTACCATCTTTTTACCAAGAGGTGATTAGTTATACTTTAATTTGTGCAATTTTTCTATCTTGACTACAGGTGGATGTATAACTATCGTCCACAATCAACTTTACTTTGGTACAAATAATTGATGTGTCATGTCCCTAATCATGGGATTAACCTATAATATTGAACATAGAACTTAATAATTATTAAAGTGGATATTTTGAAAGAAAAAAAAAAAATTGTTTTCAAAAGTTTTATCCATTGTTGTTCATATAAGAAATTGAGATATCATTAGTAACTTAAAGTATTTATAAATTGCAAGAGCATTAATTTTAAAGACAGAAAATCTTAGGAAAAAAAAACAAAGATTAGTAATTTTGGTGAGTTGATATATTACAAAGTTTGCTAGTCATATCTATCTCAAGAGTTCTAAAAGGTAAAAAAATAAATCAATAATTATCATCGAATGATTTATTCACTATTTTGTGCTTAGAGGTATGTCCAGGCTTTCAAAACCATCAAAACACTAAATTATCAATAAGTTTGAAGCTAAAATATTTTGCCATGACAAGTAAACTATAATGAATATTATAGTCAAGATAGTATAACAAATATTTGTTTTTGAAGACCAATTAAAATAGTATCATTATTGAAGAAAACACACTTTATGAATAAAAAAAAAGAATTGAAATAAAAAGAGACCATAAAAATATGGTGAAAAATTGTGACCTTTGTTTGTTAAAGTGTTGCTAAAGATCCAAATAGAGAAAAATTTGGAGATGCATATTTCAAATTTTAGCAATTGTTCCCGTATAAAATATATATAATTTATCTTATTAAATCCAGTACTTCACATAATCTAGGGAAGGGTGCATGAGTTCACGAGTGCACGAAACATAAGCAATTGAATTATCCAAAAAATCATGTTGTAAGTTGATAATATTGTTTTATTACATTGCCTTCCATGGAACCCTGTATGGATTTCATCTGTGGATTAGTTTTGACCATCAAGACACTGTGGTTGCTGAAGCGGCATGGAAGACTGATGAAATCATGACATCTGGTAGGTTGGCAATAGTATGGTCTATTGTTGCATTAACTTCTGTCTTTGAATAAGTAGTTGCTGCATATGCTGATGGTGGTACTTCTATCTTAATTACTGGTTATGTAACATTTTCTGGCTCTGCGACATTGTGTGCCAGACGCTTGAATTTTGTTATGGGGAACCGAGGTTCCCTGCACTGGGTTAGTTCCACTTTGTGAACTTAGTGAGCTTATGTCAACTTGTTGACGATGGTTAAAAGGATTCTATTGCAAAGATCCCGTAGACACCTGTTGCAATGAGCTCAAAGAATTGGAACCAGGCTGTATTGTATTTATCATGTCTTGTTGAGAGTTCGAATTTGTCAATATGCAAGACAAGGAATTACTCTACAAGTTGGTGCAATTATTTTGTTGCATTTAGTTCATTGTTTGCTGATGTTTCATTAACTGCTGACTTCAAAAAAGTTGTTTCTGCATCAGTAGCAAGTTGCATAGCGGTGTTAATTGTTGGTTCTACAAAATTTGTTGCTCGTGTTGTATCAAAAGTAAATATGGCAGCACATTTGAGTTTTGCTGTAGGTATTCGAGGATTACCTATTACTTTGCTTGCTGCTGTTGCGTTAACTTCTATTTTTGAAAAAGTATTTGCTGCCTCTGCCGATTGTAGGACTGTTGTATTACTAGCTGGTTTTGCGACATTTTTTGGCTCTGCGACATTCTCTGCCATGCTCTTGAATTTTGTTGTAAGGAAATCGAGTTTTGCCTGAACTGGGTTTGTTCCACATTGTGTACTTAAAAATCTTATGTTATGATGTTGAAGAATGTTAACAGGATTCTATTGTAAGGAGCTAGTAGCCACCTGCTGGGGTGAGTTCAACAAATTACCATGTCCCAAAACCCATCTGGAACCAGGTTTACCATATTTATCATGTGATGTTGAGAATAGGAAATCAGCGGAATGCCACACAAGGAATTATGTTTCATGTTGCTGAGATATTTATGTTGCATCGGTGGATTAGTTTGACCATCAAGAGATTGCGGGTTATGAAGCTGCATGGAAGACTGATGAAGTTGCCCCTTTTGTGGAGAAGAAGAAGTCATGTTGCATGCCCAATTGGAACTAAGAAAGAAACTTATGTGCTTCTCAACCATGACTAGTTTGTTCTTGTTACTAAGTTGAATATCCTGCTTGTTAAGCCGCAAGAAAAGCATAATACGCTCCAGCATCAGCTTGAACACCTTGAGATTTTCAATTATCTTATTTTCAAGACACTAATGAAGAGTGTCACGCATAAAATCAGAAAGAAAAAAATAGTTTAGTCACAGTCTTGTTTCTTGTCCTTAGCCCTACTTTTGATATTCATGCTTCAAGTACCTCCCACGTCAATGAAAAAGGGAGTAAAGTTTAAGAAATGACATAAAGATACAAATAACATTGCTCGGAAGGTTCACACAATTCAGCAGAATGTTCATTCAAGTGCTTTTAAATTCAGATACATCAAGCCCTTTCCCGATGAATGGAGGCCTTAATTTCTTCCCCGAAAGCAAAACAAACTAACAGAAAAATTACATGTGAAAATAATACTTTTATGGTGACCACTGCCACCTCAACTTCACAATCATTCACAATGCTTCAACACAAATAAATAGTTCACAATGCTTCAACACACATAAATGATGCAGATGCTAGAAATGAAAAGGAACTGGCCGCATTACAACTATGAGAGCATTGTTTCTCAAGATGACAAGAGATGAAAGGAACCAAATTAAAGAAGCAAAAGTGAGAGCATTCTTTCTCAAGATGACAAGACGAAACCTGCAAGGGAGTAAACCAAAATTTGAAACTATGATAAAGCACTTAAAGGGGTGTTAATGACATACCGGCTGAACTTTATGAGCAATTTTCTCGTATAAATCATTGAGGGCTGATAAATACATCTCCTTCATATACTTGATCTGCATTAAAAAATTTCAATAATTCAAAATGCAGAAATGTCAGGAATGCATTTCCATGTGGTTAGTTGATAAATAGATCAAATGTACGATGTAGTAGAGAACAAACTAGAGAATCTTCACAAAAGAACCTTGCAGATAAAAAGGTTAAAAGTGAAGTAGAAGAGGACGACTACAACTAATTAACATATAACTAGTAAAACAAGTAACTGATCTTTGCTTCCTTCAGCTTCTTGGTACTCACATCAAGAATACAACTTCCGTAATGTGTCGACAACTATGAGGAATTACAAAATACTTTTTAAAAGTTAGGTTGGAAGATATAATGAAATTGTTGACAACTAAATCCTGAAATAAGACATTCATAGGTTGGATAAACTAATAATAGAACTTGGCTTCATACATTACCACATGTTTATTACCTCCTAACATCAATGTATTTCATACTCGGATTGATTGTTGGTTTTTCTTTTGCTACTAAATCCCTAAATAAGACATACATAGACCACTATTAGAACTTGGTTTCCCACAAGTTGATTGTGAGGAAGGTGGGGGTCGCCTCCTCCTGAATTGGAGTGTTGTAGAAGTTGAACGTATGTGAGATCTCAATGTTGATGTCATTTACTAATAAAGTAAGAACGCTTCGGGGTTAGTGCTCTGCTCTACCTTTTCTTGGAACAACGCCTTTTATGATAAAAGAGGGAGATTCATTACAGAGAATGTGCTTGTAACATGGGTTTTTTGGGGCACAGTTCTAAATTTGGTGGATAATGCGTCTGCTCCTCTACCCTCCTATACTTAAATACTAATGTTTTGTTAGATGCACCTAATCCAACATGTCATATGTTACACTCTTACCACTAGATCAAAGTCTATTCATCTACTTCAAAGCATTAATCTTTCTTCAATACCAACAACAGTCTTGTGGTGCTTTGGTGAGTCCAAATATTCTATTACACGGAGCTATAATGCTATGTTGGGGCAATAGAGCGGTCAGCGGCATTCTCACTTCTATCTATCAACCATTTCTTTATGGAACTTTCTCCGGATTCCTCGATTTGGGCCGAAGAAGCATGACTGAACTTTCATAGCCAACACATCGATTTATTGTGTGGTTGGCTGTACAAGGGAGACTACTTACAAAAGAAACATTAAGGCATCCAACTATTCCAGTGGAAGATTCTACATGTTGTCTTTGTGCAATTCAATCTCTCGAGACTCCGTTACACGTCTTGGATAAAGACATTGAGAGATGGCATCCAAAAGTGGGTAGGACTAACCATACATCAGAAAGTGCTGGAAGGCATCAGAGGAAAAAATGGAATTTCAGAAGGAAGTGATCACAGCTATTTGGGGAGCAGTGATCTATCATACATGGAAAGCAAGAAACTGGAAGAGTTTTAGAGGATCATCGGTAAATACTGAGATAGTGTTAGTACAAATTAAGAAAGAAGTTATAGAAAGATTAGACATACTTAAAGGATCCAGGTAAGCTAGAAATAGACATAGGTTGATCACCAAGCTACTCAGCGCCTAACAATTTTTCATGTTTAGTTCGAAACCTATGCTTCTTAGTACTCTTCCTAGAAGGTGGCCGAGATGATAGGTTACCTTATGATGTAACGTTCTTGTTGTTTAATTGTAATTTATAGTTTAATAAAAAATAATAATAATACGTAGTTGGCTTCACCAGTAAAAAACGACGGAATGGAGAATATATAACATGTTATATGTTTATTCTTGGAGAAATCAAAGTATTCCAACTTATTACTAGCAAGTAAACCAAGTTGTGCAAGTAGAGAAGGACGATTTTCAAAAAAAGAAGAAGCATTGAATTCTCTATTATAAGAAATAAAATAAAAGCCAAAAAAAGTATACCAACTAATACAGATGAAAGGATGTCTTCTCACATAACAGATGTTCATATAGCCATATATTCAGGTATATACTTCTTGTACAATAGGTTTATCCGTCAAACTAGCAATTAAAGATTTTAGTTGCCAGGACATAAAGCTAATTGGTGACATTCCATGAAGACTTTGACCCGAACTTACAGACAGATTATCGCATAAATTAAGTTACTATGATCTCAACACTCAACAACTAATTTTCCATAATCAGTTAACTTATCAAAATATGCTTCTCTTCTAAATCATGCCACTGCATGTGAAACTAATTTTTTGTTGTTGACAATATTTGACAAAGACAGCCTTACACAGAGCACCATCGACAGTGAAGTTTCATGGTTGTTTCTAAGAACTTACCCGTTTACACACTCAAATTTCTATTTCTTCTAAGAAATTGATTACATAAAGCACTTTGCAGGTAGGGGTACGACCATGAATTTATCTTAACACTTGGTATGGTATACCTTTTCTATTACTGTATAATTATAGGAAATATTTCGCACCATTCAACTATTTGCTTATAATGTTATAGCCAGTCAATTTATCAAAATCCACATTTCAAATTTCCACATTTTTCAAAATCTTGGGCAAATAAAAAGTGCCATGGCAAACCATACCTTTTGATAAACCTCATCCTGCCAATCAACTCCATTTGAATTTTCCGTCTGAACTGTACAATGTAAAGATGCTATAAGTAAAGCAAAAACTCAGGATAACCCAAATATTAAAGAACATCATTGCTTACGTCATTACATTTTTAGGAAATGTTCACTGATAATGTTACATATTTCAGGCATATTAATAAAAAAAATTAATAACCGTGTTGTCCGAGCAGCTCCTAACAACAATAAGTACTAGGAAGCTTTGTCCACTAAGGTTATAAAAGATGGGGACGAATCACCTAGTGCTTTTTAGTCTATGAATTCAGCTAGTATTTTTTTTCTCCGGTGGGATTCGTATCTAAGACCTCATGGTTCTCAACCACTTCATTGATTACTATGCCACATCCTTACGACCAAATGTACCTGTTAAAAAAAGTTCTATAATTTCTACTTTTATTGGGTATTTTATAATATATTCATACTTCTATCTTTTAATCTATGCTAATATAAAGTACGAACCTCGAACACAAAATTTGAATTGTAATATATTAATACTTCTATATTATGATTACAATTCATAAGTGCAACTGTGTTACATAATATTGTTATTACAATTAATGATCATACTTTTTTGAGACAAGAGTCTATTTACAGAGATAACCCACAGTACGGATAACTAATCGAGATTATTATTGAATAACAATCGTGGATAACAATATTGAGAGGATAATTAATCCGCGATATGTAATGATCTTACTTGGTATAGCTTAATTCGAAGCTAAATTACGGAAGGAGAGAAACTACTTTGGCAAATAAACGACCAAGATTAAATCCCAATTAAAGAGGAACAAGGGTCGGGATCTCGCGACATTATTTGGAGGTTATTATAAACTGCACAAGGAGAGAGAATGCAACAAAGAATTTCTGGTAAATCAATTTCTCCCTCATTTCTCTTCCCTTCTATTCTCTTCTTCCTAATTCTAATATTCTCCTTTTCTTCTATCTGGAGATTCCCACTCATTCCCAGAATCTTAGATTTAATTAGTATTCAATTTCGTTGTATTAGAGATCCATTTTCCAGTTTATATAAATCATAGAACATTATCCCAAACAAACTGAGTTTATTTAATTTTGAAATTGCAATTTACAATCTAATCCTAATTGAGATCCTGAGAGGATAACTTGTCCTAACCAGAACCCACACTTGCTACTACCTTCGGGTTTGTATAAAGTAAACCCCACTCTAGGCTGGTAACCCACAAAACACACAAAAAAAATAAACACCACTAAACAATTTTCATAGTAGTAGTTTAAGATCATTGACAAAACAGAAGAAAACAAACTAGTATAGGTAAAGATCGAAAAAAAAAGAAGGAAAATCACTACCTTGAGCATTATTTTTATCAATATACATCTCCATTCTGACCAACCTTTTGACATTTAACTGAGCCCTAGTATATATATTTATATGTGGAGTTAAGTTTGTGTATAGTATCTCAAATAGTAATATTTTTTTATCTACTTTGTTTTCTTTTTAAAAGGTTACTCAATTAATGATAGTTATATTTAAGAATCATTTTATTTTAATTTATAAAAAAATTAGTCATTTTTGTTTTGTAATATAAAGCTCACTCGGATAATTATTTCAAAAAGTTATTCAACTATGTTTTTTTATAATAGAAAAATTACTTAACCATGCTAGAGCTCGAAAAGAGATCAAATCAACCTAAAATAGAAAGAAAGAAGGAAAGAACTAAATATAATGTTATTGATTTGCCGCATAAGGAATTACACCCTCCAAGCAAGCATTAAAATCCTCTATTCAATGTCATTAAGATCAAATTTCTAAGACGCACCAATTGATATTGTCATAGCTAAATTAAGCGATACTCTAGTAACTAGGATTATCGATTCAATTATCATTCCTTTATCTTTTATTAGAATACCTAACGTTCTTATTTTTATTACAATGCTTCTACACAAAGGTGATAAGTTATCAATGAATTTAATTTGTATAATTTTTCAATCTTGACTGTTGACGGATGTATAACTAGCCTCTGCAGTCAACCATACTTTGATACAAAAGATTGATGTGTCACATTCCTAACTATGAGATTTCTCCACTAGAAAGTTTGTTTCCATTCTTCTATCCAAAGGTGATAAATTATCAATTAATTTAATTTGTACAATTTGTCAATCTTAACCATTGGAAATCGTATAATTGTCCTTCACAATCAATTGTACTTTGATACAAAAGATTGATGTCACATTCCTAACTATGAAATTACTCCACTTGAAAAGTCGGGTGTGTGACCGTATAAGAAATCTTATGTGATAACCTTTTTTTCTTTTTAATAAAGGATTAATTGGTACTTTAATTAATAATAAGTGCAGTGGGCCCAACCCATTATATGTCTTTGTTGCAACAGTTTTTTAGCGATAGAAAGAAAACCAATTTGGGCAATTCATTCCTTAATTTTGGAGAGTAAAATAAATTCGCATAGCATAATTTTGTGAGCATTTGAACTCAAAAATATCCACAAATAATAATAAAGATGGCCTTACTTTCCTAAACATTAAGAAGAAAAAAGCATGCTGCTTAACATATTTTTCAAAAATATAGTCTGTCAGTTTTCAAGTTTACAGTTCACAAATTCAATTGAAAGAAGAAAGCCAGTGAATTATCTGCCTATGGGCGTATCCTTTTAGCTCCTAGCATCCTAACTGAAAGTATTCCTCTTCCCTAGTCTGACGCCGAAGACTCATTCTTTCCTCGGGGATGACTTCTTGCTGACCTAAGCTCAAAGAGGTGAGAACTCTCAATTGAATGTGATCGATTATTTAACTTTTATGCTTCAATCAGGCCTATATTCGCATTTGAATGATACTGAGGACGGGTTTTTGGGGTTAGCTCACCCTCGCGGGATCGCGACCCTTTGTCCCGGCCATTGTAGCACGTGTGTCGCCACCCCTACAAGGTCTTTAAATAAAATGAAGATAAGACGATAACTTATCGTCTGCAAGCCAAAAGAAAGAGTTATTACTATAGAAAAAATAATCTTTAACTAAAATTAATAGCTTAATTACCGCAAAATATGCATTTTCAAAGGCAATTAGTACTCTCTAAAAATTTCCCTAAAGTTTATAGCGACATTGAATCTAATGAAAATCAATTAATGTCGGTAAAATCTCTAGCACTCTTCGTTAATGTGCATATTTATTTTCGATAAAAAAATGTTTTTGTTATAGTGTATTTTGTACATATTTTAATTTCAAGAAAATTTGATCTCTTATTATGCCTAAAAATAAGAAAGGAAGAAATATGACAAATTAGTGCCTAAAAATAAATTGTCGCTATACTAATATTCTTGGAAGAGTGCAATGGCATATAAAATGATTGTTCCTAAGATAAAACAATAAAAATAATATACGAATTGTGGCAACCAAGAGAGCAATCCTATTGGTTCTTTTAACAAACTTCACCATTGGTTTCGTATTAGTTATCAAATATTTGTTGTTTTTTGCTACCAAATATAGCACAACCTACAAGCAATTTTCCCAAAAAGTATATGAAGAAATGTCACACCCCGAGCCTACACCCTGGACGCGATTAGCACTCAAGAACAATTGTTGGCCCCAAGCGAATCCTTGGTCAGGCTTAACTCTTAGCGGACGACTCACTCAATAATAATAGAACTTTAAAAGTAAAGCTTCCACTCAAATAACTACTCAGAATATTTAATGAAACATTCACTAGCCAAAGTGGAAACTCAAGTCTCAGACATCAATAAATTAAATGAACAAGACTCATTAAACAATGTTTATCTATCTATGAAGCCTCTAATACTATGAGGGATGTCGGGACAAGACCCCCGATCATCCTAACAAACTGAAATGACAAAACATAATAAAGGGATCCTTCAGAAGCAAGGAGGGCTCACCGAATAACTATAGAGCTTGATTGGATCAATGAACCACTGAATGCTGATCCTGATTACCAATATTTATATCATAAAAGATGCAGGCCAAATGACGTTAGTACATTTAATGTACGAGCATGTAAGGAGAATTCTAAAACAAGACATAAGCTTGAACTGTAACTGAAGAAACAACTTACCTTCTTGCAACTCAACTCAACTCATTTCAATGTAAAGCAGTGATAAAGATGCAATATAAAGGAAAGCTTTTAAAATAGTACAAATAATGCTCAATGCATTGCAAAATACAATATGACTCAATTTGATATATATATATATATAAAGATACAAAATAACTCTGTGGGAGATTCTCTAACCGACAACCATCGCTATGAGCTATGTAATGATACAGCGTCTAGACCACGCTGCCAGATCTGTCCTATACTTTGTGAGGGTATAGAACCTACTACTAAGGGGATCCACTAGTCTATGCTTAAAAGCAATAAGGAATCATCTAACAAGTATTACCCTTTCTACCCACGTTGGCCACATGGTTTATGAGGGCTATGAGTTTTATGAACTCTCCCCCATATCGTTGGTCAATACTACTCCCAAAATATGCTAGCTCATATGTTTTTGAAAACATAACTCTTTCTGTTGTTTGATATTATTACTCAAAAATCTTTCTCTTAAAAGAGATGGTACTCAGAACTTCTCATGAAAACTCTTTTGGAAATCGATGGTTCCTCTCTCCTTAAATGTGAAAACATTTGCTCTTGGGAATACTTAATTCCTATATATCATTTTAAAGAAAATAAACTCACTCTACTCTTCCTCAACTCTATTTTCAAGTCATTTAAAACAAGTTGTAAAACAATTGGAAGAGACCTCTTAAAATGACTCGAAGAACTCTTAAGACTTGACACCTTGAATTTGAATTATGGATTTGCCTGAGCATTCGTTTGTGGATGAAATGTTGTGCTAAGGTTAACCTAGGTACCAAGACCTTTGCCTGAGCATTCGTTTGTGGATGAAATGTTGTGCTAAGGTTAACCTAGGTACCAAGACCTTTCTGAAATGACTTCCATAAATAAGAGGTACACCGAGGACCTCTATCTGAGATGATATACAAAGGAACCCCATGCAACCTCACAATCTCATTAATGAAAAGCATGGCATAGTCCTCCACCGAATCTGTAGTCTTGACCGCCAAAAAGTGTGAGAATTAGTAACTCTATCAACTATCACCCAAATGGAGTCATGTTGTCTATGAGTACGAGGTAAACAGGTGATGAAATCCATGTTGATCACTTCCCAATTCCAAGTCGAAATGTCAATCTCTTGTGTCATACCTCCTGATTTCTGATGTTGTACCTTAACTTGCTGGAAATTAGGGCACTTAGCCACAAAATCCGCTATATCTCTTTTCATACCATTCCACCAATAGATTTCCCGTAGATCACGGTATATCTTAGTGGCACCTGGATGAATAGAGTATCTAAAGTTATGGACTTCTGCAAGAATCTTCTGTCTAAACACACCTACTTTAGGAACACATAATCGACCCTGATAGTGGAGTAACCCATCTCCCCCTTAGGAGAAAACCTCCACTCTCTACTCAAGATGGATTGCACCCTTTAGCTCAAGCAATATCGGATCACTCTCTTGTTTTTCCTTAACTTCCACTACTAAAGAAGATTTTGCTCCATTCTTAATTGTTACACCACCATCTGATATGCTCATAAGATAAACTCCTAGGTAAGCAAGTCTGTGAACATCCTTTGCTAGCTCATTTCTTTCTTCCTCAACATGTGCTACACTACTCATAGATAATATGCTAAGAGTATCTGCTACTACATTGGCCTTACCAGGATGGTAAGGCACACTCATATCATAATCTTTGAGGAACTTTAGCCATCTTCTCTGGCGAAGATTGAATTATTGCTGGTTGAACACATACTGAAGGCTCTTATGGTTTATGAACACATCTACGTGAACACCATAAAAGTAGTGTGTCCAACTCTTGAGTGCAAACACCACTGCTGCAAGCTCGAGGTCATGAGTCAGATAGTTCTTCTCATGCACCTTAAGTTGTCTAGAAGCAGAAGATATAACCTTACCTCGCTGCATCAGCACACAACCTAGGCCAATTCTGGAAGAATCATAATATATAACATAACCATCTGAACCCTCTGGTAGAGTCAAAATAAGAGTTGTAGTCAACTTAGTTTTCAATTCTGCGAAGCGTTTCTCACAATCATCTGACCACTAATACTTGACCTTTTTCTGAGTCATCTTAGTCAATGGAGAGGCTATGCATGAAAATCCTTCCATGAACCTTCTGTTATAACCTGCTAGACCAAGAAAACTTCTGATAACTGTAGGAGAGGTAGGTCTGGGCCATTGTTTCGCTGCTTCTATCTTTTGAGAGTCTACTTGAATCCCTTCACTAGAAGGTCTTTCAACTGCTCTTTCAATTCCTTAAGCTCTGTTGAAGCCATTATCTAGAAGGGCTTTCAACTGCTCTTTCAATTCCTTAAGCTTTGTTGAAGCCATTCTGTAAGGAGGAATAGAGATAGGCTGGGTATCTTGAAGAAGATCAATTCCAAAGTCGAGATCAAAGACTCGTAACATAGCAGTGACTACATCAGGCGAATCTTCCTGATCATGATGAACCTGAAGAGCATAGAGCCTATTCTGGTGTTGTCTGCCACCTGTACCAAAAGAGTTACCCTGCTGAGTCGGGCGACCTGTTGGTGCTGCTGATGTTGTAAACTGGGCTCGATTAGCATTGCCTCCTTGACCATGTTTAGAAGGAAAATCCCTCAACCTGTGACCAGACTGACCATACCCAAAGCATCTTTCCTTTCCTGCAAGGCACTCACCCGGATGATTCTTACCACACGTCGGCCAAGTTGGGTAGGTTTTGGTACATGTAACACTCCCCTGAGACTTAGAGCCTGATGCCCTACCTTTCTGATCATTACAGAACTTGGAAGACGGGACACTTCCTGATAAAGGTGCTGGAGTTGAAAATTTCTGCTGACCCTGCGAGCTATTTCGCACCACCCGATTTATGTTGAGAATACTGATAGTTTCCAGTTCTAGCCTTCTTGTTCTCTTTGGCCTGTTCCCTAAGATTATCACCCTCAACTTGCTGAGCGCGAGTCATAAGCCTAGAGAGGCTCATATCTCCCAGCAACATTGCATTCCTACTTTCTGTTTTCACCAAGTCTGACACTCCATAAAGAAACTTGTTCATTTGGGCCTTAGAATCAGCCACCATGTGAGCAGCATATCTGGAGAGTTGGTTAACTTGAGCCCATACTCTTGGACTGTCATGCTACCTTGCCTTAAGTTCATAAATTCCTGAGCTTTTGCCTCCCTTAGCTCTCTTGGAAAAAACCCGTCCAGAAAGGTCTCACTAAAGCAATCCCAAGAGATAGGAGCTGCATTTGTACACATGTTCTCCTTCCACTAAGTATACCAGATATGAGCTACATCCTTAAGTTGGTAAGATGCTAACACAACCTATTCATTCCCAATTACCTGCATTACTTCAAAGATCTTTTTGACCTCATTAATGAATTTTTGGGGATCTTATCCAACCTGCGATCCTAAGAACTCTGGCGGATTCATCCTAACAAAGTCTCGCACTCTGGCTGCAACTGACCCAACATTAGAATTTACCGAAAATGGATCCCGCTAATTATTCTGGTTAGCCACACTCTAAGACAACATCTAAATGGCGTTCCTGAACTCTGCATTCGAGACTTCTTGATCTGGGACTAGAGTAGTTGCGTTTGCGTTCCAAGCATTCGTATTCCTAGTGTTAGCTTTATGAGGATTCATGATATGAAACGTAGAACGTTGAGTTAGAACGAAATTACATCATACCTTACGAACAATAAGAGTAACAAGAAAATTGAAGATTTTCCTAATACACTTCGTTGCCTCCCCCTCATTAGATGTGGTGCACTTCACACCTATGAAAAGGACTCTACATAGTGTAGCTTTCCAGACATACTAGGACACTTAAACCTAGTGTTGTGATACCAAGTTTCTCACACCCTGAGCTACCCTCGAGACGTGGACACGGGACCTAGGATCACTGATGAGTCCTCAGATTGAACTCATTTAGGGCTTTATTTTAATAGAAATAGTGTTCTCAAATGCTTATTTTATCTCAATATCTAATGAACACTATTAATTTTCAAGTATTTGAAATTTTAATGGAAGCATGGACACTTAGGCGCAAAAATGAACGAAAAGGTTGAAGAGAATGAAGCCTGAGCATTGCCAAACACACTCGGCGAATGGTTGAAGGGACGTACTTCACCCTTTGTTCCAGTACGCGAAGCCCTGAAGGAAGAGGATAAAAAAGCGATGAAAGGAGTAGTCAGTGCGTCGCTGATCAGTTCCGCGAAGCAGAAATATACCGCCCAATGATACAGAACACAAAGATGCTAAAGGAAAGAACAAAAATGAGATGAACCAAATGATGGGTGAATCACCGAGTCGATCGGTGATTCACACTAACCTCGCCGAATGATCCGCCGCAACACTTAATCTGAAAACTATAAATACTAGCCTTAGCTTCTATTTTGAGGTATCCAAACATTATTGCAATTTTGAGACTTAGAATATTAGCTTTTGCATTTTTCTCTCAAGTTTGGAGAGGGTTTTTGGGAAACTTGAAGAAAGGAGTTTATCTTCCCCAAGTTGGAAGTGGGTCTTCTCCATTCTTCTTCCTTTGCTTAAATAAATGTTTAATTTCTTATACCCATTTGATTTCTCTATCATTTTAGGTATAATTTCTTATTTCTTGATGTGTGGCTAAAAACCCCATTCTTGGGGTGTGATTTAGCAAATATGTGTTGATATTATTGTTGGGTCTTGTTTGCTGATAGGTTAGATGCATTTTAATGGTGATTTCACCCAGTGGTTGGAGTTTAATTTAATGGGTTTGTACATGCAAATACAAAACCAGCCATGTGTTTTCAACTTATCCGAGAGAGAGGTCACGAAACCAAGTCCGCTAAACTGATGGCTTAAGGAGTGGGTCGACATGAGGTTCAGCCCGAGAGGGTGAGCCCTAGTCCCATATCCTAACACTCAGCTCGAGAGAGTGAGTGGGGTAAGGCGTAGGCTAGCCTTCATGCGATAAATGGGTGTCCGAGAGGAACCCATTCGAAACGGGGTAAGTAGCCCGAGAGGGAACTTATTTCCATCTAAAGCTTAGCGTAGTCACTTTTATCTTGCAAATTTCCTATCGAAAGCATGTACCCAACAATTTATATCAATATATATTGCGATCACACCCCAAGAACTTTTCCCCATATTTGATTTTCCCTTTATTTTTGTTGTTTTAGCTACTTATGACAAAACCCCCTTTGATATTTGACACTTTTGTGTCACCCACTTGAATTTACTTTGTTTATATTCGAAAATTTCTTTTAAACTACAACTAATTAGAAGGAAATTCTAGTTCAACTACTATTTTCACTACCACTCCCTTGGGACACAACCCAAACCCTTGGTTGGTTTACTATATTATCGATGATCGTAGATACTCGAACCGTAGGTTAGTGTCGTTGGTCACGATAAGCATCAATCACAAGTGACCCCAAGCTAACCCTAAGCATACTAAGAATAATAGAACTGATGCGGAAGCTAAATATTAATGAAATTCTGAAATGATGGGGAATACCCATATACTAAAACTGAATATATCAAAAGTTAGAATTTAGTACAAAAGAAATACCAAACTGAAATACTAAGCTGAATCTAACTATGTCTGAAAATAGCCTCTAACTGACTAGAAATGTTGGGATAGGCCCCAACTAAGTCTAGCAAAACTGAAATTAAAAGACTGAAGAATAAAGGATAACATGACTATTGTCCTCGGAGAATAAGGACTCACCATTGTAGCTGCTGAACTGAATATCGGGAAATGATCTATGCGTGATCTGACTGCTGGGGACCTGAACCTACATAACAAAAAGATGTAGGGCGGAGTATGCGTCAGTACTTGAAAGGTACTGAGCATGTAGGATAGAGTAAAGCTGAAATAAACATATAACTAAACAAGCAATAAAGCAATAACATAATCTGAACATGATATAGATACTGAATACTGAGCTAACTGAATAAAATGACCAATTTATAACATGCTAAGACTGAATACTGAAATGTGGTCAATGCAATAGAGTTTGACTGAACAGTGGGCGCTACTAATAACCGATAATAAAAACACATTAGCTAAATGTGGAGTCCGATGTATACGCCTCATCGAGAGGAACAATACACCCGGCCAAAGGTATATAGGCATGCTGGCGTGATCACTAAAAGATGCCCACAGACGGGACCTACTGTAACAACCCTAAATACTCACCAAGAGTCTCATGTAGATTTACCGTTGCTTAATTACTAGAATATGTTTTAGTCTCATTTTGGGAACTTGAAGCATTGTGATAATTGCCAACTTGCTTAGCATAAATTCTTACCGTAATTTAAGGATTTGTGATGGGGTGTTTAGGTAATATCCTAATTAGAATTTTGTATAACTTTAAAAGGAAGTTAAGGGATATACATATAGATATATATGTATACATTTTGGGCAGCACACAAATTCTTGGGCAGCACCTTTGAAGGACAGCTGCCCAAGGGATAAACATCACTTGTTGACTATATATTTTCACCCCTCCTTTAGTAATTTCGTTTTTCTCAAGC
>JAJOOF010016640.1:0-50817 GCA_029582545.1 Solanum lignicaule
TATATATATATATATATATATATATATATACTACCTTAAAAGCATGAACTCCCAAACACATACTACCTTAAAAGCATGAACTCCCAAACATGAATGTTGAATTAATATAATACCCCTAATTAAAAATACTTAATTTATTTTATTTTATTATATTATATTAACAGTAGATACCTTTTAACACTAAAGAATTGTGATTTTTTCCAATGAGTTGTGACTTTTTCGAAGGATTGTGATATTTTCAAAGGGTTGTGACTTTACCAAAGAGTTGTGCCCTATCCGATGAATTGTGACTTTCTCAAAGGGAAATAACGTTTCCAATGAGCATTGACTTTTATAAGACTTGTGACTTTTCTTATAAGTGACAATCAATACCTATTAATACTACTATTTGTTAGCTATAAATGGAGGGGTTTCCTCTAACTTTTATACTATGATATTTTTTAGGTTTTCTATTCTTCTTCTTCTTAAAATATCCTAAGTGTTATTTGCAACAATTGATTAAGTTCAAAATTCAACAAAATTGGAGGTACCACAAAAGAAAGAGTTGGTGAACAAATTGTAACAAATCATTCAACAATTCACACATGTATTTTTCTCTTACGATTTTCATCACATACATACATCAATATTATTCATATCATTTTAGAAAATTACTACCATTTTAATTAACCTAAATATTTTAATTTTTTAACCTTCATGTTTCTTCGGTAATAACTCATAACCATTCACTCCTCATAAATTCTCGGGGATCTCTTTTCTAAGAAAATTTTAGATCATTCAATATTTTCATGTATTATTCATCCCAAACCCTATGATATGTTTAACCGAAGTTCTTAGCATTGGAATTTAGTTATTGACTTTCTATTAAAGAAGAAAAGAAGAGAACAAAGAAATGTACAATTATCTATGAACTTTGCATCACATAGAAAACTTCTATATATAGTGCGCGGTAATTTTCATTTGTTAATTATTTCATACAAAATTCAGAACCCTAGGTCGAAACTTACATATAGACTAGCATTTAGACATGTTTCACACTTATCAAGGCAACACAATCACAATCTATCTTCCCAAGGGTATTCGTATTTAAAATTTAGGCATGTATTTCATACACTTAATTACCCAAGGTCATGACCCAACTCCCGACTTTCTATATTCAATCTATGAATTGAAATTCACAGTGAAGGGAAAATCTATTACCGTACAAGCAACGAGGAGTGGGGTTATCGCGGGACGACACTAAGCTTCGCAAGACCAAAGAAACACCTTTTCGTTACTAACCCAGACATCGGACCTTTTTGTGGGATATGGAATGAATGATGTGTGGGATGGAAAGGAATCATGGGAGTTTTGAGGGAATGGAAGGGAAGATTTTATGAGGGAGTTATGGTGTGATTTAGGGGAGTTGAGGTGTTAAAAACGGTTGGAGAGTGAATGGAGGGAAATCGAAATGATTTTTTTAAATTAGGGGATTTTTAAAAGGGTGGTTCGGGTCGGGTCAGGCAGACTTAGGGTTTGGACCCACTAGACCCCGTCTATAGTTCGTGGATCCATTGATGGTTCGTAGATTGGAACCGTCGATGCCATTTTAACTTAAAAATAAAATTAGAACATACCTGGGATTGAACCACAGACCGTCGATCGGGCCCATAGACTTCTGTACCAGACCTTTTTCTGTAGATTTTTCATTTCTCCCCTGCACATGTAGCAACCATGAGGCCATTCTTTTTATATTTTCTGGACAATATTTAGACACGGACCCTATGTTAGTTCTAGCTAACACTAGTACAAAACTAAAACACCTACCGAATTTGATATAGGGATGCAATCAAACAACGAAAACTACTAAAAAGAAAATCTATTGTTGGCTAGATTGTACATATTGGGTTGCCTCCCAAGCAGCGCTTGATTTAACATCGCGGCACGACGCAGGACTCTTGATTACTCAGACTTCATCAAGATGGTAAGCCTCAACCACTTCTTGCAAACTCTCACATTTCCCAGATAGACATTGATCCTTTGCCCGTTTACCATGAACCTTGTTCCATCACTATTCTCAAGCTCAACCGCTCCATGGGGGAGCACTTTTCTGAGCAAAAATGGACCAGTCCATTTGGAGTTGAGTCTGCATGGAAACAAGCGCAACCTAGAGTGAATAGAAGCACAAGATCACCCACTGCAAATTCTCGCTTTTCGATTCTTTAATCATGATACCTCTTCATGTTCTCTTTGTATAAGGCTGCACTTTCATAAGCTTTTAGGTGACACAAATCAAGCATATTCAAGTCATTCATTCTTTGGTTAGATACAGTGCCATAATCAAAATTTAGTTTCTTCATTGCCCACTTAGCCATATGCTTTAGCTCTACCGGTAAATGACAAGACTTCCCATACACAAGTTGGTAAGGAGACATACCTATGGAAGTCTTGTAGGCAGTGCGATAGGCCCATAGAGCATCATCAAACTTCGTTGACCAATCCATTCTATTACCATTCACAGTCTTTGCCAAAATCTGTTTAATCTCTCTGTTGGACACTTCAACTTGCCCACTAGTCTGCGGGTGGTAAGGAGTGGCTACATTGTGGCAGACACCATATTTCTCAAGTAGCACCTTAAACAACTTATTACAAAAGTGGGAACCTCCATCACTGATGATCGCCCTTGGTGTACCAAATCTGGAGAGGATATTCTTTTTCAAAAAAGCGGTGACACTTTTACCTTTATTGTTGGGGAGCGCAATTGCTTCCACCCACTTTGATACATAATCAACCGCAATAAGAATATATTTCATCCCATGTGAACTCACAAATGGACCAATAAAATCAATTCCCTAGACATCAAACAACTCTATTACCAATATGGGATTCATAGGAAGCTCTTGCCTCTTTGAAATCCCTCCTTCTCTTTGGCAACGATCACAAAACTTGGCAAAATCATGAGCATCTTGGTGGATGGTAGGCCAGTAGTACCCACACTACAACATCTTATGCGCAGTCCGAATACCACTATGATGCCCACCCACAGGCAATGAATGGCATGCTTCAAGTACCCTCAACATCTCAACCTAGGTCACACAGCGACGAATAATCCCATCAGCACAACTACGATACAAGTAAGGCTCATCCCAAAAGAATTTCTTCACATCATGCATAAATTTCTTCCTTTGGTGAAAAGACAAATTTGGAGGCACCAAATCGCTTGCCAAATAATTAGCAAAGTATGTAAACCAAGGAATCAGATCATGAGAAGCAGCCAATACCTGTTCATCTGGAAAAGTATCATTAATTTTAGCCCAATCACCTAGCTTTAGCACAATCTTTTACTCTAATCTGGACAAGTGATCGGCAACTTGATTTTCGGTCCCCTTTCTATCTTTTACCACAAAATGAAACTCTTGCAGCAACAATACCAATCTAATCAACCTTGGTTTTGCGTCCTTCTTTACCATCAGATACCTCAATGCAAAATGGTCAGTATGCACTATGACCTTAGTACCAAACAAGTAGGATCGAAATTTTTTGAATGCAAAAACCACCGCAACAAGCTCTTGTTCAGTCACAGTATAATTCTTCTGGGCCACATTTAGAGCTTTGCTAGAATAGTAAATAAAATGGAGTATTTTTTCTCGCCTCTGTCCCAATACCTCACCAAGAGCCACTCAACTTACATCACACATTACCTCAAACAGTTGTCACCAATCTGGTGAGATAATGATTGGTGCAGTAATCAACTTCTCCTTCAACTCTCCAAATGCTCTCAGACAAGCATCATCAAAATCAAACATAGACTCCTTTTCGAGCAATTTGCACAACGGATGTGCAATTTTAGAGAAGTCTTTGATGAATCTCCTATAGAAACCTGCATCCCCAAGAAAACTTCTGACACCTTTTACAGAGATAGGTGGAGGAAGCTTTTCTATTACCTCTACTTTTGCCTGATCAACCTCGATACGTTTCTCAGAAATCTGATGACGCAAAACTATTCCTTCTTTCACCAAGAAGTGGCACTTCTCCCAATTTAGCACCAGATTGCAATCTTCACATCTTTTTAGTACTTCCGCCAAATGATCTAGACAGCGATCAAAAGAATTACCTACCACAGAGAAATCATCCATGAATACCTCAATAGTGTCCTCCACCATGTCAGAGAATATCGACATCATAAAATGCTGGAAGGTCACTGGAGAATTACACAACCCAAAGGGGATCGTTTGAAGGTGAAAGTTCCATAAGGGCAAGTGAATGTGGTCTTCTCTTGGTCCTCCAGAGCTATGTAAATCTAATTATATCCCGAATAACCTCAAGAAAACAATACCAACCCTTACCATCAAGTCTATCCAACATCTGATCCATGAATGGAATAGGGAAATGGTCATTTTGTGTCCAAGCGTTTAACTTCTGGTAGTCCATGCATACTCTCCATCCAGTCATGGGCCGCATCGGAACAAGCTCGTTTCTCGCATTAGGAACCACAGTAATCCCACCTTTCTTGGGCACACATTAAACAGGACAAACCCAACCACTATTTGCAATTGGATAAATAACTCGTGCATCCAACCACTTGATGATCTCCATTTTAACTACCTCTTGCATAGGTAGATTTAGTCTTCTCTGGTGCTCGATACTAGGATTGTGATCTGGCATGAGTTGGATTTTGTGAGACAAATACCGCGATGGATCCCAATAATATCCGCAATAGTCCATCCAATAGCTGGCTTGAACCTCTTTAACACAGTCACTAAGCACTCTACTTGTCTTGCATTTAAATCTGCCGCAATGATTACCGGCAAAGTATTATCTCTACCCAAGAATACATATCTCAAATGCGGTGGTAGAACCTTTAGCTCCAATTTCGGTGCCTCTACAATAGATGGTCTCGCGGGTGGGGACTCACGATTCTTCATGTCTGGCTCATACTTCTTTGGTTTTGACCAATATTCACATCTATCGAGTGCATCTACCAACTCATCGTACTCTACAATACCATCAGTCTCAAAATTCATCATAATTGCTGCTAGTTCCTCAACACCTAGTCGCTCTTCAATTCAAACGTCTATTCCACTCTCACTTCTATAAGTTATATCAGATACTGTTTGGAGCTCACCACTCTGCTTTATGGATCTACAAATATTGAAAGTTGCTTCTTCATTATTTAGTCTGAACTTCATCTGCCCTTTCTCCATATCAACCAACGCACGCCCTGTGGCAAGGAATGGTCTCCCAAGGATGATGGGAACCTCAAAATCAACCTCACAATCAAGAATCACAAAATCTATCCGAAAGATGAAAGATTCCACTTTCACTAGCACATCATCAAGTACACCAATGGGCCTTTTCATAGTTCGATTGGCCATAAGTAACCGCATTGTAGTAGTTTTTGGGTCCCCTAGACCCAACTTCTTGTAAATGGACAATGGCATGAGGTTGATGCTAGCACCAACATCACACAATGTCTTAGCAAAGTGTAACAACCCGGCAGTACATGGAATCATGAAGGCACTCGGATCCTTCTTATTTTGCACAAGAGACCTTCTAGCAATAGTGCTGCAATCTATCATCATCTTGAAAACTCACAGACCTCTTCTTTGTCACCATATCCTTCATAAACTTTGCATACCCAAGCATTTCCTCCAAAGCTTCTATCAACGGAATGTTGATGGAAATCTGCTTCAACACAATAATAAACCTGGGATATTTACCATATTTAGTCTTCTTCACTAAGCTCTGTGGGAAAGGTGGTGGAGGTCTAGGTATGGGGACCACTTTCTTAGATATCTCTGCTTCTTTTTCTGTTGCATTCTCAGACTCTTCTCTATCCTCTACCACGTCATTTTCTTTTCTAATCTCAACATCCACCATAGACGACATTGGTGGATCAATGGTTTGCTTACCCCCTCTAGTAGTAACTGCCATACAATGACTGTCATTCTTTGGATTCTGGATGGTGGTGCTAGGAAGAGTGTCGGGTTGCCGTGGGTTCACTGTATTAGACAACTGAGTGATCTGCTGCTCTAGATGCTTTATTAACACTGCATGGGCATCGACTCTTTGAGGGGGAACATAACGTCCACTCCGATCATTTCTATTCCCATAGTTGTTCCAGTTGTAATTGTTTTCACGATTGAAGTTCCCATCCCGGAAATATTGACCCTCTCGGTTGTAATTTCCATAGTTTTGATCTTGGTTTCCTTTACCTTGGCGCAATTTTTCTGTGTTGGATCCTTGGGCATTTGGTCGGAAACCCCCCGTCTGATCATTCAATGCATAAGCATCTTCTTCATAGAAGCACACTTCAACTGGTGGTGGAGTTCTAGTTAAGTAGCTCACATCATTTACCTTTTCAGCATCTTTGCTCACATGCTTCAATACCAACCCCAACTCGATCCTCATTTGAGCCATCCACAAATTGGTTGTTTGTGGCATGAACTGCAAATGTGTTTCTCCGAGTGTCCGACCTCCTATTGCTCCATGCCTTATTGTTGCGAGAGATCTTCTCCAGCTTTTCTGCAATCTGTGTGTATGTGCACTCACCATATGAACCTCTAGTAATATTATCAAGCACTTTTTTATTGTTGTCATCCTAACCTCGATAGAAATATTCCTTCAGCGACCCATCATCAATACGGTGATTTGGAGCACTTCTTATGAATACATTGAATCTGTCCCACGAGCTACTCACAGACTCTACTAGTAATGCCACAAAATTGTTAACCTTATCTTTGTGATTGAGCTTCTTGGACACTGGATAATATCTTGCTAAGAAAACATCCGCCAGTTGTTTCCATGTATAGATTGAGTTGTAAGGAAGCTCAGTGAACCATACAGCAACATCGCCTGTCAGTGACAGAGGGAACACTTGCAATCCGATGACATCCATATCTAATTCTGGTCGACCTACACAACTCTTGCAAACAAACATTAGTTTGGCTATGTGAGCATATGAGTCCTCTGATGGCAAACCCGAGAACATGTCCCTTGCTGTAAGCATCTGCATCAACCTACTGGTCAGCACAAATGTGTGCCCCGGAGGCAAAGGGGATAGGACAAGAGGTCCATTAGAGTTAGCAATATTGATGTTGCCCCTATAGTTGTCATGCAGTTGTGGGATTAGTAGACCATGCACCCTCACTGCATCTCTCAATTGATTTTCAGCTAGAACCTGGTTGTCTCCACCAACTACCCTCGAAGGTTGCAACTCAACTTCATCACCTAGATTGCCTTTGATAGGATTAACTTGAACTCCTTGATTGTTCATTATTCGCAAAGTTCGGTTCAACTCTAGATCGTACCGAGTAAGTGGTTCACCTTAGCTCCGTTTACTTGGCATACACTAGAGTCAGAACCTGAGCGAGACAAAAAGAAAAACAAAAAATAAAACTAGGAAATATTTTACTAAAGTTCCATACTGTAGTTAAAATTAATCTAAAAGCCAAATTTCCCCGGCAGCAGCACAAAAATTTGATACGCTCAAAACACAACTCCCTAAAGAAGCATAAGCGATCGTTATCAAGTAAAGAACCCAACTTCTAGGTTAGGGTGGATTCAACGAGGAAAATGTTTTAGACTTAACTTTAACCAACAATTATATTCGTTTAGTCAAATCACTTCCAAAAACAAGTAAATAAAGGGGGTGGATTTTTGTAAAATAAAGTGTACGAATTCAATAAATATTCAATAAACAAAAGTAAATCTTAGTTGTTATCAAGATGAGAGAATTAACTAGGGTATATGTGTTCCCCACAAGCTCATAACGAAGTAATCCTAGTAATAGCAATCATTTCCTAGTATATCACATGCAAAGTGGTAAGTTATGTATCTCTAAATCCTTGGTCCGGCATCTAGAAAATTTCACTCCGCACCTTGGTCCCGCTTCGTGTGTATAATTTACTAACTATTACCTTTACCTCATATTAGACATCATAATCGATGCTTGGCTTAGTTATTACTTCTCACGAATAGACACTTGCCTATTAGATAGTATCACACTAAATCTATGTTGATAATTATTTTCTTGTTGATTACCTCATTGGTCTGGCAAGTAGCAACAAGGAAAGTTCTAACGCGTGCACTCGTTAAAAAGACTTCTAACCGAAAGAATTATCAGTGCATGCAAAACACTATTCAAAGATTGCTTATTTACTATTCATATGTTGTTAATCGCTTATGGTTCCCACAACCCTACTCGTGGAGTTTAGTTACCCATAATCATATGAACACAATTCATTGTTTTAGATGAAAGAATTATGAACTCAAGTAAGAAGAATAATAAACCCAGAAATTCAACTTGAATTGCAACACCAAAATCTTCAAAACGAACTTAGGAAATCAAGAATTGCTAGGGTTGCAAAATTAATCTCCCAAGTCACAAATTAAAGCAAAAGTAATAAAGTCTAACCCCTAAAAAGAAGGTTTACATCCCCTATTTATATAAAACAAGTCCTAAATAAAAAGGGAAACAAAATCTGGAAAGTTTGTTCAGGCACGCATCTTCATTTCACGAGACTGACTAACGAACCTTCAATGGATCCACGGTCCATGAGTCCCTTCCATCAGTCAGGACTTAGAAAATATTTCAGCTTCCAAAAATCAACTTCTCTGAAGCAAATGACGGAGCAGCAGTACGGACCGTAGATCACTCCATGGTTCGTCAATAACTATCCATAGCTCTATACTTAGATTCTTCAAAAGTGAACTACTGGAACCCTCGCAGTATCATTCTACAGTTCAATAGTATGGTCCATCGATCAGTCTACGGACCGTCAATAGACACCGTGGTTCCACACTTGGTCAAATTTCCCTAATCTTCCTTCCATGCATTGCCTGATGATCTATGACCACTATCTACGGACCGTCAATGGACCTACGGTCTGTAGATCAGCTTTGTAGATGCACTTTTCTGCATATCTTTCAGTTGTCACTTTACTTCCGCACCTAAATATCTTCCCTGCAAAAATACAATAAAAACACATAAAAACCAATATAAAAAGTCCTTAGACACACACAACTCTTAAGTGAAATGTATTAAAAATATCGTAAACTCACGGTATATCAGGTCTTCATTACATATGTCTACTTGTGCTAGGTGGTGAAAGAAGCGCGAGGGTAAGTGCCTAGCCGACACAGATGGTTGCTTTAGTTGTAGTAACAGTGATCACAAGATGGGCGATAGCCCGATGCCTATAGCTAAAGGGAGAGAGGGCAAGCAAGCTTCTCCTAGTGGTTTGGGTCCCAATGCTCCAAAGAAAAACTGATAATATACACTTCAGTCTCGTGGTGAACAACAGGGTTCTCCCGATATGGTTATTGGTATGTTGAAAGTCTTCCAACTTGATGTTTATGCTTTACTTGATCCCGGTGCTACCTTATATTTTGTGACACCATATGTGGCTATGAGGTTTGATGTTCTTCCAGATACGTTGTTAGATCCTTTTTTTATCTCTACTCATGTTGGTTATTCTATTGCGGTTAATAGGGTCTATAGAAATTGTTCCATCACCTTGTTCCATAGAGTTACTCTTGCTGACATTGTAGAGCTTCATATACTAGACATTGATTTTATCTTTTGTATGGATTGGTTTCACTCAGGTTATGATTCTATCGATTGTAGAACTCGTGTAGTCAACTTTTAGTTCCTGAATGAGCATGTCTAAGAGTGGAAAGAAGGAAATTATATGCCTAAGTGTCAGCTAGTCTCTTGTCTTAAAGCTAGAAAGATGATTTCTAAGGGTTGCATTTACCATCTAACAAGGGTGAGGATGTAGATTCTGAAACCCCTACTCTTGAGTTGGTCCCCGTTGTTAAAGAGTTTCCGGAAGTGTTTCTCGATGATTTGCCCAGTATTCCTCCCGAAAGGGAAATATATTTTGATATTGACTTTCTCCCCGATACACAACCTATTTCTATTCCTCCTTATTGTATGGCTACGGGAGAACTTAAGGAGTTGAAAGAACAATTGAAGGAATTGTTGGATAATGGTTTCATCCGACCGAGTATCTCTCCGTGAGTTGCTCCAGTTTTGTTTGTTAGAAAGAAAGATGGTTCTCTTTGTATGTGTATTGACTATCGACAATTGAATAAGGTGACCATTAAGGATAAGTGTGCTCTTCCAAGGATAGATGATTTGTTTGACAAACATAAAGGAGCAATTAATTTCTCTAAGATGGATCTTCGATCTGGTTATCACCAATTGAGGAGGAAAGAAGATGATATTCAAAAGATGTCTTGTAACACTCCAAAAATTAGTAGGCTAAATGAGAGCTTAACGTGAGGGTTAGAGTGATGAATGTAACTCCCCATACTTAAAAATATAAGGTTTCGTGCAGAACGTGATGTACAACCCACCAAGGACAAGCCATGGGTCCTTGAGGAGGACCTTTAGAAAACTGCCTGGATAGTGACCAACGGAAGAACCTAAGTCCCATTGGTCAGTCCACGCCCCGTGGGTGGGGGCCATAGGTCCAAGCCTAAAAACATTCTCCCAAAACCAAACTATAGTTCACCAGCACGGTCCGTGGGTTTAACCATGGTCCATCAGTGGTTGGTCGTGGATGGTGAATTGGGAGCTGATTTGGTGGTTATGTTTAAGGGCACTTTGGGGTTTTCCAGTTTTACACAGTATTAACTGATGTCGTTTTAGCTTCATTGAGACCACCTAATTAAATGTTTTAGACCACTAAATTATGTCATTCACCTCATTTTCTCTAAAACCCAAATCAATTTCAAAAACCTCATCCTCGCCAAAAATTCTCTCTCTAGAAAACTAAAAGAAGAAGAAGAAGAAAGAAGTTGGTGCTAGGGTTGAAGAATCTAGGATCTTCACATCAAATTCATAGGTCTTTGTTTCTAAGGTATGGTAGGTCTTCATCTATGGATAGAATTCATCCATGCAGCCCGTTCAAAATCTAAATTTCAAAGACAAAAAATTCCCAAAAGCTAGGGTTTGATTCCAAAGTCATGGGTTCCTTTCAAAAATGACTTTTATGATTTAATTATGTTATATTACGTATAAATCAGTGATTTCTTTATTGTTTTTATGTTGAAATCCCCAAGAACCCATAAAATCCCCATATTCCCAAATTATGATCTTGTGAAGTGGGTTTATTGATGAGAGAAGGATATTATGAGATTATGCTTGTATTAATTCAGTTGCTTGAATTATGTTGATATCCATGTCTAATATAGTGAACTCTAGATGTGTTGAGTTGATATGAGTCTTGATCCTTGAAAGGGAAAATTATGATATTATGCATGTTTATGAAGTCTTTGTATATGCTTGAAGAACACTTTGAGAGTGAAGTGTCTAGGATTATGATCTAGTTGTTGTGTTGTGGAAACTTTATTCTCATATAAACACTTATGCATAATTATGATATGATGTGAAATCTTTTCTCACAATATAAAGATTCTAAGGTTGTAAGGCTTTCTCACCTATTGAATCTATATGTAGACATGGACGATGAAAGGCTATTCTCACGCATGGTCTAAGAGCTATCCTATGAATTATGTTGAATGTGTCAAGACATCCTTCCATAAATATGAACTTAAGTCAAGACTTAATATGTATTCTATCAGAATTTATGCTTAGCACTAAGTGCATATTTGTATGAGATAGAAGTTCTCACGTTAGTTAAGGCTGGGTTTTTAGAAGTAATCTCTTGGGATTGAAGCCCTCACGATAGTAGAGGCCGGGTTTCTAGTAGCAATCTCCTTATCGCATAAAGTATGTTCCCCCATAGGTTATTTAGCTAGTTGATCAACCTAAGCTAAGTGTATGGTTCTACCTTAGGCAAGTAGGACAACCCTTTTTCTCTGTGGGTAACACTGGGGTCCATGTATATCTCAGATGGTCTCATGTTGGTTAAGACTTATTCCCACAACTACAATAAAAAGAAAAAGAATATGAATTATGAACTATGTTTATGAATTAAGACTATGTTTATTACTTATGCTTTTCCACTATTTTCATGATGATGTTAAAATATAGTAAATTGCATGCTCTCAACTAAAATGTTCTTTTAGCATGTCTTCAAAAATTTTATACATGACTATCATACTTAGTGCATTTTTTGTACTAACCCCTACAGTTCCTACATTTTTCCAAGTGTATGGTCCGGTTCGCAAAGTGATCATCATTGTGGCTAAAGCTTGGATTTGCTTATTCTCCTAGCTTGTTGGTGAGTCCTCATGATTCGAGGACAGATATTTCCAATTGTAGTTTCATTCCTTGTATTTTCTTTTTTGACTATGTTTTATGTCCTTTGTCCCTTTCTCATTTCGAATATTTCAATAGATGGATATTTTGAGACGTACAATCTAGACTTCTATTTTCGTTTTTATGAAATTTTAGACTTCATGTTTTTTTACTCTTATTGTTCTATTGTTTATGTTATGATATGCTAAGTGGCTGAATAGAGTCCTTCGGGGTTCCATACGCCATGTTACATCTAGGAGGTGCCCCTGGGTCGTAACAAACTTGGTATCAGAGCCAGGATTACAATGATTCTAGGATTTTGTTCATAAGCCATGCCTAGTAGAGTCTTCTTCATAAGTGTGAAGCACGCCACATTTATGAATGAGAGGCTACAAGATGATAAGGATACTACACTTCTTTTATTACTCTTAAGTAGTACCATAAAGTTTAAATCTATAAAATCTCTCCTCTAATCCTTACCTTATGCTTTTAAGGATATGAATACTAGAAGGGCTAATGCTACAGGATGGAGGGTGACAATGTGGAAAAAGGAACTCATCTACAAGCTAATCAAGCTCTGGTTGATCATTTTGCTGAGAATATGACAAATGTGGAGGTTAGGTCAGCTTTTCAAATGTTGGCCGAAGCTTTGGCAACTAAAGCCAATAGAGAGGTTATAGCTCTGGTAAAGTGTAATGTGAATTCGGCCGCTTCAAGATTGAGGGATTTTATGAGAATGAACCCTCCCAAATTTTATGGCTCCAAAGTTGAAGAGGACTCTCAAGAGTTTGTCGATGAGATCTACATGGTACTTGCTATTATGGGGGTGTCTCCACAAGAGAAGGAAGAATTGTCCGCTTACCAACTAAAAGGGGTTGCTCAAGTATGGTATGGTCAATGGAAGGAAGCAAGGCCTGTCATGACCTAGGAGTATCCCTTAGATGTAACACGACGTACAAGATTCTGAAAAGCCTCATACCAACCTCTTAGAATATCGTAACATAAGAAAATAGGAAAAGGTACAGAAAATTTACAACTTTATCAATCCAATCGAAGTCTTTTATAAAAACAAGCGAAAGTCTACAACACTATGTCTCAAACCATCTGTAACACTTGAACAAATATTTGGGATGCAACCCATACAAAATCTCTAAACATAAAATGGGATATAAAGGACAAGGTCGTCAAGCCCTCGAATACTATGAGGACTCACCATAACTTCTCTTCTTGATTTGTTATGAACCTAGCCACGAGGATGGAAGTTGATATCACCAATGGGTTAGCACAATAATGCACTATGTATGATAGCCGTGCAAAAAAAAACCTTTGAAAACATGCTAAAAGGGACACTTTAGTTGAATACATGCACTTTATTTGTTTAAACCATCGTTTAGAAAGTAATGTGAAAACACAAGTCATAAGCATAAGAGACATAATGATAAGACATAGACTACAACATGATAGACAACAATCACAACAAGTTAATATAAGTAACACCATTAGGAACATAGACATAGTCAATACCATCTAGTTCTAGCATTACATGACATAAACCCTTCATGAGCCACCTCAAGGTAAGCTTGTGCAATTTACGGATAAAGATTCCACAATCCACCCATACTAAGCAAGTCAATTTAGATCCCAATTCACGTTTACCATCTTTTGATATCATCTTTAGCCTATTTCTCATAGACAAAGAAACATTGACTTTTAGTAAACCAAATCAAGGAAAGCAACTCATGGAAACAATCCAAGTTAACATAGAACATTACAAGTAGCCTTAACATCTGCAATTGCAATTTAGTCACAAGCACATTCATTACATGAGTCCTCTTGATAGAAGAGTAACCTACCCTAACTACTCTCAAAGCCTACTTGTGCAATGCATGGATGAAGTCCTATACCCCCACCCACACTAAGTAATACTTCTTGAGTAGCCATAGTTCATCCTAGACTTTACCTTGTGGGAATTAGCTTTAACCGACATAGACCATGTGAGCTTGCATGGAATCCGGTTTCATGCCACACACCAAAAAGAGGTGTCCTACTTGCCTGAGGTAGAACTAAAATATATTATATTTTAGGTGGAACCAATAGCTAAATAACCTACTGGGGCACGTAGTTAATGGGATAAGGAGATGCTACTAGAAACCCTCCCTTTCTAACTGGGGAGCTTCCATCTCAAGATATACTTTCTAGAAACCCGCCATTTCTGACGGAGGAGCTTCCATCTCATATTCAATCAACTCGGTGCTAAGCATAATTTCCATGAAGTATTTATTGAATCCTAACTTGTTTCACTAGGATAGCTCATTAGATCATGCGTGAGAATAACTTTCACAATCCATGTCTTTATGTTAGATTCAATTAGGTGAGAACTGACTTTCAACCTAGAATCTTCAATATGTGAGGAAAACTTTCACATTATCTTTATTATGTGTTTATGAGAATGAACCTTCAATCAACACAATAATAAAGCCAATAATCATGTATACGTGTGTATGTGAGATTGACCTTTCAACAACACAACAATTTGGATTATAACCATGTTCATAAAGTACACACATGAAACCACAATTAGGCATAAGTATCATGTTTAACCATTCTTAGATCAAGTATCACATTCAACCGATCACATTTAGGGTTACTAAATTAAACATGGAAGAAAACATGATTCAAATAACTCAAGTAATACAACATAATCTCATAATATTCATCTCACCACAATTCACCCAGATCACGAATTCACAAATTGGGGACATGGAAGTTCATGGGTTCTTGGAGGAAATTCAACATCAAAACCATAGAAATTCCTCAATTAATACATAATTCAAATAATCAATTCATTATATTAATAATTCTATAAACATTCTACTAATATCAATCAATACCTTCACTTAAGGATCCAATTTGAGAAAATAGAGTAAATTCATACATTCTTGAGTAAATCAACTTAACATAATATAAACTCATCAATAAATCCATAAACAAACATAATTCAATCAATTAAAATGAATTTGAAAGGAATCCATGAGATTGAAGTAAAACCCTAACTTTAGTTTTTTTTTCTAGTTTGGAAATTGGGGGTTTTGAAAGGGATCTATGGGTAAAGGATACCCATAGATGAAAAGGTACCATACCTTATTGAATTTTCACCAATAATTTGATAAGAAAAACTTGATTCTTCAACCCTATCTTCACCCTTCTTCCTTGGAATTCTAGAGAGATTTTATTTGGGGGAATGTTAGTCGTAGGTTTGGTGTCTTGGGATTTATGAGGTTAATGGGTTACTTAATGAATTAAGTCTTAAATAGGTGTATTAAATCAATATAAAACGACCCCACACCAAAATAACTAAAAAGGAAATTACATAAAAGTCCCTAGACTTGGCCGAATTGAGGCAGCCTACAAGCATGACCCACAACCAAGCCCAACGGACCATAGGTGGGTCTACGGGGCATGCTTCAGATCCATGGTTCATGGCCTACATATCCTTATCATGGTTATTGAGACACTACACCCAACCACGGGGCTTTGGTCCACCTACTAGTCGTTGGTGCCATCCATAGGTGACCCTATTTTAGGCATCATGGGCAGTTTTGGGGTTAGGATTTAGGGTCCTCGAGTTAATCCTTAGGGAGTTGTACCTTGAATTTTAAAACCTAAACCCCTTCATCACAAGTACGGGAAGCCATTTTACGATTCTAACCCACACATCAAACTCTAAAACACTCACGGAAGGCTCTAGTTTCACCTACTAGGTTTCCGGGTGTTACAAGGCCAGTGGGAGTGGGTCCCGTATAGTGGGAAATGTTTAAATTGGAATTTTTGGATATGTTTTTTCTCTTAGAATTAAGGGAAGTAAAGGCACAAGAGTTCATTAACCTACATCACGAAAGTATGAGTATGCTCCATCTATGGTTGAAGGAGTATGCTCCATCTATGGTTGTGGATGCAAGGGCTAAGATAAATAAGTTTGTGATGGGTATATTCGATATGGTAGTGAAAGAGTGTCGTACCACCATGCTCATTGATGACATGTACATCTCTCGTCTCATGGTCCATGCACAACAACTTGTGGAGGAGAAACTCAAGGAAATTAATAGGGAGGTGAAAAGAGCTAGGACCGGTGATGGGAACATCTCCAATGATAGGTCCAATGGACAAAGTCGACCAAGGTTTAGACAAAGGTTTTTCGACAAGGTTTCTCGATAGGGTATCCAACCCTAAACGTTAAGGAGGCACTGGTAGTGGGTCTTATGTGACTAGGCCTATTTGTGCAAAGTGTGGAAGGAAACATGATGGTAAGTGCCTAGTTGGCACATATGGTTGCTTTGGTTGTAGAAAGAGTGGTCATAAGATGAGAGATTGTCGGATGCTCATGGACAAGGACAGAGAATGCAAGCAAGCTCCTCCTAGCGGTTCAAACTCCGAAGCTCCCAAGACAAATGACTTATATGCTCTCCAAACCTGAGATGACCAAGAGAGCTCTCCGGATATAGTGACCAATATGCTAAAAGTATTTCTTATTGATGTATATGCCCATTTAGATCCCGGTGCTACTTGTCCTTTGTGACACTTTATATGGCCATGAGGCTTGATGTTCCTGCAGAAGTGTTATTAGAACCTTTTTCTGTCTCTACTCATGTTGGTGATTATGTGGTAGCTAAGAGGGTTTAGAGAAGATGTCTTGTTTCCTTATCCCATAGAGTTAATCTTGTTGACCCGGTAGAGCTTGACATGTTAGATTTTCATGTGATTCTTGATATGGATTGGCTGCATGCATGCTATGCTTCTATTGATTGTAAAATTTTGGTGGTTAGATTCCAATTTCTGAATGAGGCTATCTTAGAGTGGAAAGGAGGAAATTCTATGCCTAGAGGTCAATTTGGGGCCTACATTAGTGCTAGAAAGATGATCTCGAAAGGTTTCTTCTACCACATTGTTAGGGTGAGGGATGTAGTTTCTGAAACCTTTTCTCTTGACTCAGTTCCCATGCTTAATGAATTCCCAGAAGTTTTCCCCGATCATTTTCCCAGTATCCTACCGAGCGGGAAATAGATTTTTGTATTGACTTTCTTCTGGACACGCAGCTTATCTCCATTCCTCCTTACATAATGAATCTGGCCGAGTTGAAAGAGTTGAAGGAGCAATTGAAGGATTTTTTAAATAAGGGTTTCATCCGACCGAGTTTCTTTCCTTTGGGTGCTCCCGTGTTGTTTTCTAGAAAAAAGGAAGGGTCTTTTAGAATGTGTATCGATTATCATCAATTGAATAAAGTTACCATTAAGAACAAGTACCCTCTTCTGAGGATTGATGATTTATTTAACCAACATAAAGGGGCTATCTATTTCTCTAAGATTGATCTTCGTTCGGGTTATCACCAATTGAGCGTGAGAAGGGTTTATATTTCCAAGACGACTATCTGAACTCAGTATGGTCATTATTAATTTCTAGTGATGTCATTTTGTTTTACCAATGCTCCTGCGGCATTTATCGACCTGATGAATAGAGTGCTTAGGCAATACCTTGATATGTTCATCATTGTGTTTATTGACAATATTTAAATCTATTCAAGGAGTGAGAATGAACATGTGGACCATTTGAGAATTGTGTTGCAAGTTCTTAAGGACCAACAACATTTTGCAAAGTTTAGCAAGTGTGAATTTTTGTTAAGATCCATAGATTTCCTTGGTCATATTCTGTTAAGCAAGGGTATTGATGTAGATCCTAAGAAGACAGATGCGGTCAAGATTTGGCCTAGACCTCTAACTCGTTCCTACATTAGAAGCTTTTTGGGTTTTGGCGGTTACTATAGAAAGTTTGTTAATGGATTTTATTCCATTGCTTCTCCTTTGACTACTTTGACTAAAAGAAGGCTAAGTTTTTATGGTCGGAAACTTGTGAGAAAAGTTTCCAAGAGTTGAAAGATGGACTTACTTCCACTCCGGTGTTGACCTTACTGGAAGGTACGAATAGCTTGGTGGTATATTGTGATGCCTCTAGAGTTAGGTTAGGATTTGTGCTTATGAAAAATTGTAAGGTGATTGTCTATGCTTGAGGGAAACTTAAAATCCATGAGAAGAATTATCCTACCCATCACCTAGAGTAATAGGCGATTGTGTTTGCTTTGAAAATATGGAGGCATTATTTGTATGTGGTCCATGTGGATGTTTTCACCAATCATAATGGTCTACAATATGTGTTAAGTCAAAAGGACTTGAATCTTCGCCAAAGAAGGTGACTAGATCTCTTGAAGGATTATGATACGAGTGTACTTTATCACCCCGACAAAGCTAATGTGGCAGAGGATGCTCTTAGTAGATTGTCCTTGGGTAGTTTGTCTCATGTAGAGGATGAAAACAAAGAATTAGTTCATGATGAGCATAGGTTTGCCCGACTAGGTGTTCAACTAGTGGATTCCACCAAGGGTGGTGTCATGGTCCATAATGGTTCCGAATCATCCTTTGTGATGGATGTGAAGTCTAAGCAATACCTTGATCCTATTTTGGTAGAAATGAAATAAGCGGTACTTAAGAAATGCGTTGAGGCTTTCTATCAATGGGGAGATGGTGGTCTTCGTTATCGAGGTCGTTTATGTGTTCTAAATGTTGATGGTTTAAGGGAAATTTTTTTAGATGAAGCCATAGTTCTCGGTATTCTATTTACCTGGGAGTCACCAAGATGTACCGTGATCTACGGGAAGTCTATTGGTGGAAGGAGATGAAAAAAGACATTGCGGGATTTGTAGTCAAATGTCTTAATTGTCAACAAGTCTAGGTTGAGCATCAAAGGCCGGGAGGCTTAGCCCAAGATATAGGTATCCCTACTTGGAAGTGGGAAGAGCTGAACATGGACTTTATTATGGGTTTGCCTCGCACCCAAAGTGTAACACCCCGAAAACTAGTAGGCTAAAATAGAGCTAAACATAAGGGTTAACGTCAAGGGCGAACTGCAAGAGCAAAGGAAAATGGGCAAGGAGCAGGGCAATGAGCCAAGGCTTCCCAAATTTACTCAAGGCACTACCCACTATGACAATGAGGGTCTTCACGACTTGTGGTGGCCACCACGCCTCGTAGTGGTGAGGCATTAGCCTCCCTAAGAATGACCCAAATTGGCTCTTCCACACTAGCCACTTCACAGCTCGTGAAGCCTTACACGGCTCGTGGGAGTGGCGTTGGTCAAGCCTTGGTGGTGTGAGCATTGGGAGGAAGTGGAAATCCACTGCCTCGAGGCCAATGTGAGTGACCACAGCTCATGGCTTCCACCATGGCTCGTGGAACCCCTCTTGAAGGTGCCTTGGGCTTGTGGGCTAAAGGCACTTGTTCCGTAGCCACTGCCTCATGTAACACTTCGAAAACTAGTAGGTTAAACTAGAGCTTAACATGATGGTTAGAGTCGTAAATGTAACTCCCCGTACTTAGAAATAAATGGTTTTGTATTAGATCGTCAAGGTACTAACCCCAAGGACCAACCATGGGTCCTTGAGGAAGACCCTAGGATTTCCCTAGCCACGACCTACGGATGGGGGACCTATGCCCCGTTGGTCCACTCATGCAACATGGGTGAGGGGTCGTGGATGGAGAACCCAGGAACTAGACCACGGTTCACCAGCATGGGTTGTGGGTCCAACCACGGTCCGTCTGTGGTGGGTCATGGGTGAGGCCTAGAACAACTTTTTGGTAGTTAAGTTTAGGGGCACTTTGGAGTTTTCCGGTTTTAGTTAATATAAAGTGACGTCGTTTTATACTAATTTAGAATAACTATATAATGATTTAAGACCCCTAAATTAAGTCATCTTCCTTATAATTCAAAATTTTCAAATCAAAGCCAACTTTTCCCCAAATATTCTCTCTGTAGAACTTTATGGAAGAAGAAGCAGGAAGTTGACGGTAGGGTTGAAGGAGCAAAGTTTTCTTCTCGAATTCATTTTATTTCATTGCTAATGTTTTGTAGCTCATAATCCGTAGATATAATTCATCAATGGAGTCCCTTCAAAACTCAATTTCAAAGGTAGAAATTCCTCAAAAACAAAGGTTTTACTCGAAGTCATGGATTCCTTTCATAAAAATATTCTAATGATTTAATTACGTTATATTATGGTTGAATTGATGATTTATTATGAATTTTATGTTGGAATCCCCAAGACTACATGAAATCCCCATATTCCCAATGTATGACCTTGTGATGTGTGTGAATTGATGAAAGAAGGAAATTATGAGATTATGCTTGTAGTAACTAAGTTATTTGAATCATGTTATTATCCATATATAATGTAGTAATTCTAGGTGTGTTTATTGAATATGAACTTTCATCCTTAAAGGGCAAAGTATTAGAATTATGTAGGATTATGAGATTTATGTATCTGCTTTAAGAACACTTTGAGAGTAAAGTGATTATGATTATGATTACGATCTATTTGTTGTGTTATTGAAAGGTTATCCTCATATACACACTTATGTATGAATATGGTATGAAGTGAAATGTTTTCTCACAATATGATGATTTTAAGATTGAAAGGCTATTCTCACTTGTTGAATCTATGAGCTATAGTATGAATTATGTTTGATTGAGTGTCAAGACATTCCTCCATTAATATGATCCTAAGTCAAGACTTAATATGAACTCCATGTGAATTAATGGTTATCACCGAGTGGATGGTGATATGAGGTTGAAGCCCTCAGGATAAAAGAGGTCGATTTTCTACGAGTAATCTCTTGGGATGGATGCCCTCACGATAGTAGAGACCGGGTTTTCTAGTAGCAATCCCCTTAACCCATAAACTTTGTGCCCTCATTTGTATGTTTCTAGTTGATCCACCTAAGCTAAGAGTATGGTTCTACCTTAGGCAAGTAGGATAACCCTTTTTCAGTGTGGGGTAGATATGTTAGATATTGATGTGATTTTGGGTATGGATTGGTTGCATGCATTTTATGTCTCTATCGATTTTAGGGGTGGTTAAATTCTAATTTCCAAATGAGCCTATTTTGGAGTGGAAGGGGGTAAATTTATACACCTTGGAGTCAACTTGTCTCTTGTCTTAAAGCTAGGAAGATGATCTCCAAAGGGTGTATTGGTTAGGGTGAGGGATGTTGAATCAGAAAGCCCTTATCTAGAGTCGGTTACAGTAGTCAATGAGTTCCCAAATATTTTCCTCGATGACTTCCCAGTAATCCTCCCGAGTGGGAAATTGATTTAGGTATTGAACTTCTTCTGGATATGCAACCTATCTCTATTCCTCCTATAATAATGGATCTGGCGGAGTTAAAAGAGTTGAAGAAGTAACTAAAAGATTTCTTATATAAGGGTTTTATCCGACCGAGTATATCTCAATGGGGTGCTTCGGTGTTATTTGTTAGAAAGAAAGATGGATCTCTTAGAATGTGCATCGATTATCGCCAATTGAATAAAGTGACCATCAGGAATAAATATCCTCTCCCAAGAATATATTACTTTTTTGACAAACTTCAAGGGGATAGCTATTTCTTAAGATTGATCTTCGTTCAAGTTATCGCCAATTGAGGGTGAAAGGGGTTGATATTCCCAAGACGACTTTCCAAACAATATATGGTCATTATGAATTCCTAGTAATGTCGTTTGGGTTGAATAAAGCTTCGATGGCGTTTATGGACTTGATGAATAAAGTGTTTAGGCAATACCTACACATGTTTGTGATTATGTTTATCGATGATATTTTAATCTACTCAAGGAGTGAGAATGATCATATGGACCGAAAGTAGTTGGTAGAGACATACCACCCCGCAAGAGGGAAAAAGGAATCACGATCAACGAGGATGCATCTGTATCTAGGGCGAAGGTTACTAAACTGCCTACCACAGGTGGGAAGGGTAAGGGAAAAGGCAAGGCTCCTGCACTTGCGTCACCAGAGGCCAGCTCCGACATTGAAAGTATCTATGCCACTCACCTCACCACTTCTGAGTGTGAGGGTTAGCACCAGGATCCTCAGGCTACCAATTCTCAACATGAAGATGATGAGCTACTAGCAGTCCAGAGGGTGGAGCTGCAACCAAGAGGATGAATGATCTGTCTAGGATTAGGACTCCCAAGGCTACCACTACTCCTTCTGCTCCCACACATGTTGTGGTCCTAGAACCACCGGTATAGAGACCACCTCCTACAGTCTATGAACAAACTGAAGACTAAGGGGATGAGGACCATTATAGAGAAGAAGCCACTGTCGAATAATGGCGTCATAGATATATATCCAGAGATCATTAGATGTATGAGGTCGCACAAATTCCAAATTTTACTTAGCCCTGTGGCCCACATATTCCAAATTGGGTAAGAGAATTCTACAATGCCTATAGTACCTTGGTGCCACAAGGGAAAAAGCCGGCAGTCAAATTCAAGTCAGTTAACTATGTGGTCGTTAAGGGTAGAAAGGTGAAATGTGATGATGATACTATTAATGCAATCTTGGGTGTTCCAACACAAATTGGGGATGACTGCCAAAATCTAATCAGGATAAAGACACTATAAAACAAGAAGAAGTGGTTGGCTGCTCTAATATCAGACGGTACTCCCAAATTGCTTCAGATTGGAGCACCCATTGAGAATAAGGACCTAAATATAGCAGCGAGGTTCTGCTTTGGCTTCATCAACAGTACCATTATACCATCCTAGAATGAGTCGATTCTCTACCACTCCAGGGCAGCTTATCTTGGTCTAATCATTGATGAGACGTGGCTAAATCTGGGATGATTTTGGCATAGGAGATGGTCAAGAGGGCCAAGCAGTGCCAAAATTCTCTCCCATTTTCGGTGTTGATCACCGAGCTATGCAGGCAAGCTCGGGTGCCTAGAGATGAGATGAAGGATGTGGAGGTGACTCCCACATCCTGTACCAACATCCGGAGGAATGAGGCGGACTACTTGAAAGATTGGGCAGAGAAGAAAAAGGAAGCCTCGGTGGATACATCCCCGGTTGTTGATAGTCAGACACTACCTGCAGAAGCAATATTGCCTACTCTGGCCCGTAGGCCTTCAGGTACATGTAGTGATGCCCCTTCTATTACTCCAAGTTCCTCTACTACTCGTTTGCCTCGCAAATCTGGTACTGCTGCTCCTATTGGCCGTCCTCCACTCACCCTGGCTGCATTGCTACGGATAGGGAAAATAGTCCATTCTGTGGATAGACACGCCTCTAGACATGAGGCATTTGCTGATGTTGTGACATCTTTGAGTGCAGATATTGATGCCCTTGCTACAAGGATAACGGTGTGCTAGCGTTGCCAAGAGATAACTGAGGAGGTGATGGCCCTAAAGGCCGCTATTGCTGAGTTGAGGAGAGATATGGACCAGCTGAAGTCCACTGATTTGTCGATGATTTTTGGGACAGTGGAGATCCCAGATGTGCCAGTTGAGCTAGATATGCCTCCGGCTACCACTGGAGATGATGTTCGAGATGAGGAGGTAGCTGATCTCGAGTCTGAGGCAAAGACGGATGAGCAGATGCTTGGGATTGCTAAGGAGGTTTCTTACGAAGGCCTTACGGACACTAAGGAGGCCATGTTAGATGCAATTGTGTAGACTTCTTTGGTAGACACACCATTGGCTGACCCGATTAGAGTTAGCAGTGTTGATGTTACACCAGGCAGTAATGCCCCGACAGACGGAGCGACTACTTAGACAGGACTTCTTTTTATTGTCTTTTTGGATATTTTCTTGCTTTTGTGGAAAAATTGCTCTTTGTTTTTGGTGGGGTAAGGTATTTCTATACATACCTCTTGTGAATATTACGTTTTTCTATATATTGGGTTTAGTGCTATAAATTGTCTTTTGGCATTGTGTTTGTGGATATTTGAGCTTATGGCTCCTTGTTTTAAATGTAAATGGGTTTTTACCCTTTTTCAATATTTTGTGCCACCTCTTGGTTGTATTTGAATATGGCCATTCTTTTTCAAATTTGAATATCGGTTTTGATCAATACTTATGACTTAAATAGTGCTCATAATCGAACAAAAATGAATGTGCGACTACGATGAGGCCAAACGAAGTTTTATAGACAATATCTGAACTGGTTGCATCTTGTTGTGACTAGCCGGTTATTAAATGAGTCTCTTGTGATGAATATTGCACACTAGCGAAAGTGTGGAGTCTTGTTTGATATCGGTACCAATGCCTTGTGTGATTAGCTTACCATGAACCTTGTGTGATAACACCTAAAATTTTCCCCGTTGGTCCGGTTTACTAAGTGATGCAAGCTCTGGAAATGATCTTAGGTAACAATTTTAAATAGTGAAACAATTTGACATTATACCTCTTTTGTGGCCTACCTTGTGAGTGTGTGAACTTTGTTTGAGAACCCTTTGAGCCTTACCCTTTTCTTGGAAGAAACTTGATGCAATTGTGACCTTTCTTTATCCCTTCACCCTTAATCCTCATGAGATGTGGTTTGGTTGAATAGCTAACTTAGGCCAAAAGACTAAGTTGGGTGTGTGGTGAAAAGGGAAGGTAAATCAAGAAATGTGAGGAAATTCCTCTCAACTCGTGGTTTTGAAAAAGATGGAACCCCTCTGTACAAAAAAAAAAAAGAAGTAGAAAAGAAAAGAAGAAGGAAAAAGAAAAAGAATACAAGGATTTTAAAATAAAGTTGCAAAAAGAAATGGCGTGTCCAATGTTTCATGGAAGAATGAATAATGGGGTGAATTTTGAACATGACTGAAATTGTTGAAGAAAAGGGAAGAAAGTGTTGTTCATACCACATTTCATGAGGACAACAACCACTGAGCCTATATGGCCATACCTTTACACTCAGCCCCGTTACAAGATTTAAAAAGATGCTTTCGATCTTGAGTGAGCTGAAACAAGTGTTGGTTGGAAAATAAGGGAAAATCTATGGGTGGAGTCATGCATATGTTCATCTTTGTGAGTGTGAGAGTTGTATGTGTTTACAGAACTATAGAGTGTTGAACCATTGTGTGTAAATATGAAATCATTCTTTGTGTGAGGGATTTTGAGTACCTTTGTTGAGCTTGAACTTGCATTTGAAGCAAGTATTGTGAACTTGAGAATCTTTGGTAAAGGTGAGTTACAAGTTGAATCTTTGAGTGCACAATTGATCCTTGCATGAATAAGTTGAGTCTTTTTGTGTGCATTCATGATTGAGTCTTGTGTATCACTGTTTAAGGAATCCTTTTTGAACTGCTGAACTTGAGTTTTACTTGAGGACAAGCAAAAGTTTAAGTTCGGTGTTTTGATGAGTCCGAGGTTTGGACTCATTTAGGGCTTTATTTACAATTGTTTAGTGTCCTCAAATGCTTATTTTATGCAAATGATTGATGCAAAACCCATGATTTCAAGGTACATATATTAAGGAACAAAGCATGGACACTAATTTGCAAAAAGGATCAAAGCGAGCTAAAAGAATGAAGAAACGAAAGACTAGTGATTCGCCAAGTACCTTTGGCGAGTCGCCGAATGGCCTCTTGACCTCCTAAAGTTAAAGTGTGCCAAGCCCTGAAGGAGAAAACCAAGTTTGCGTGAGAAAGGAGAAGTTGGCGGATCGCCGAATAGTTCTGTGATGTAATGTTGGATTCCCCAAAGTTACAGAACATGAAGAAGTTGAACACCAAGGCAGAAAGGCGAAGACATTGACCAAAGGGTGGATCACCGAGCCAGACTTACTGCACCGTAAGACCCTTCGCAAAATATTTTTGGCGACTATAAATACACTTTCAAACATTTAGTTTAGTATAAAATTTTATTCTGAACATTCATTAGAGTAATTTTCGAGCTTGAACTCTGAGTATTGAGACTAGTATTTTTTAGCTTTGAAGAATTGAAGTATTTCACTTCTAAGAAATTGGAAATGGGTCTTTGAGATTTTTCAATTTGAACATTTGTAAAGACGAAATCAATCTTACCCAATTGATGGAAACACAATTTGGTAACGATTTTTATATTTTTATGATGTCTAGCTAAAACCCCAATTCTTACGGTGTGATTATGGGCTAATTTAGTTTATGGGTATTGCTAATTGATAGTTTAAACGCTGTTGAGAAGTGAGTTTAATCAGTAATTGTTGTTTAATTTAAAGAGTTGTAGTTGCAAATGCAGTTCTACCTTCGTGTTTTTGGCTTGCTCGAGGGCGATGTTTTAAAACAAAGATTGTTGATTAATGGTCAGTGGTTATTGGGTTGATATTGGTTTAGCTAGAGAAAGTGAATCTTAAACTCAGTGTAGGCTGGTCTTATTTGCTTGTGTCATGCCCCAGGGGTACCCCCTAGACGTAACACTGTGTACTTGATCCCGAAGGGGTCATACAAGCCCTTAGCATAAACATGAACATAAGTACATAGAAATGATGCGGAATGTAAAACTTTTACAATAGAAGTCTTTTTCATAAAAGGAATATAAGAGTCTAGACCTTGTCTCAAAGAAACCATATAATACAATCAAATACAATCTTAGGGACATAGCCCTTTACAATAAAGTTTTGAATATAGAAAGTATAAGGGAAACTAGAAAAGAACATCATCTTGTCCTCGAACCATGAGGACTCACCAAGCTTAGGGAATAGTCAACCCAAGATTCACTTGAAAGGAGAAATACATCTAAATGACCGGAACCTACACTTAAAGAAAATGTAGAGAATATGGGTTAGCACAAATAATGTACAATGTATGGAAGCCATGCTCAAAATCCTTAAAACATTCATAAAAGGGACATTTAGTTGAAATTATGCCTTTTCAAGTTTCAAATCCATCATCCACATTTAGAGTAATTACAAAGTCAACCCATACCGTAAGCAACCCTAGGCTACCATAGTCATGCATAAGTTACCTTGACCTCATCCAAAGCCAACACTCATAGACACGGAGACATTCATATCCATAGTTCATAATAAGGAAAGTCATTCTTAACATGCTTACATAGATTCATACATCTTCATGTCATAAGTAAACCACACCATAACTCCTTTATAGGTCTACTTGTGCAATGTACAAGTGAAGTCCCATACCCCAACTCATACTAAGCAAAGCTCATTAAGAAGTCAAAGAAGACATAGCTCATATTCATGTTCATGGTTCATTTTCATGTAAAGCATACATTAACTCATAAAACATCATGTCATCAAGCACATACCACAATCACTCTTAAAGCTTACTGGTGCAATGCATAAGTGAAGTCCCATACCCCTACTCATACTCAGTAAAATTCCTTAAGTAATCATAGCACGTAACTCGTGTTCTTATTCATAGTTCATAGTATTTTTCTTGTCATGTCATAGATCATATTCTTATCATGTAGGGAAATATAGCCTTAACCGACCTAGACCATGTGAGCTACATGGAATCTAGTGTCATGCCCCACACCGAAAAGAGGTGTCCTACTTGCCTAAGGTAGAACTAACATGTTTAGCTTATAAGTGGATCCACTAGCTAAAAGATCTATGTGGGCACATAGTTATGGGATAAGGAGATTGCTAGTAAAAACCTGGACTAACTGAGGTATAAGGTTTCCATCTCATGAAATAACTTGAATTGGGAAGCCGGACTTGCTAACTTAAAATCTTCCATCTCATACTCACATCTACTCTGTGCTAAGCTTAATTCCCTTTATTAATCATGTTAAGTCTTTACTTTATATTCATGTTCATGGAAGAATGCCTAGCACTGAAACCAACATAATATCATGGTAGCTCATGGACTCATTAGGTGAGAATGTCCTTTCAACCTTAGAATCATTAGCAAGTGAGTAAACCTTTTACATCGTGTTCATAGTGTTTCATGAGAATAGTTTTTCAATCAACACAACAACATTGTCATAATTATAGACCTTTCATTCATAGTAAAGTGTAAGGGTATAGGGGAGAAGGATCTAGCATCAATACCACCAATACACAATAGTAATAGGATCATCACAACATAGACAAATCATGAGTTCATATACAATCCTCATCAACATACATAAACCCTAATAATTGCCTTTCAAGGCTATGAATAAAGATATACCCTTAATTCTAGATTTAGCACATTAGATAGAGAGATTTAATGATTCAACAACTTAATATATGAAGAAATAATCAATTGTCAAGCTTCCATGATCAATCTAGTCACACCTTAGTTCACAATTTAGGAAGAAATGGAAATCATGGGTCCAAAAGAGATACCATAATTCATCATAATCAATCTTAATAAACCATAATTAAACAATTGAAAACGTTTTGGAGAAAGACCCATGACTAGATTGAAACCCTAGGTTTTTTTCAAAGTCTTAAAACATAGTTTGAATGGGCTCCTTGATTGATAGCTACCCAAAGATAAAAAGCATCCATACCTTAGCTTTATTTCCACAAGAAATTGGAGAAGAAAGGTCGGTTCTTGAACCCCTAGCTTGACCTTGACCTTGCTCTTCAATGGAGTCCTAAAGAGAGAATTTTAGAAGAGGAGAGTTGGTTTCTAATTTGAGTCTTGTGAGTTATGAGGTCTTAAAAAGAGTTGGTTAATAGTTAATAACTATATATATAAGTGTAAATACCTAGTATAAACCGTCCCCATTAACATCACGTATCAGGACACTAATTTCCGTTCAAGTGCCAACGGTCATGAGTAGTAATATAACCCAACCAAGGGTTGGGATCAATCCCACAATGAGCAGTTTGTAATTGAGAATCAATAGAAAAGCAAAAATTCATTTGAGTTAATTATAGTTATAGACATTAACGAGTAACAACATGATAAATTAAAATGGTGACACAATGGTCAATTATCAAAGAGGGTTTTGTGAGCAATTATCAACTAAAATGACAACTAAAGCGAAAATACAAATAGCATTTACACAACAGGGTAAATGCTATTGATAGTAAGTCGCTGCAAATTGATAATAAGGCTAGACTTTAATGGGGGTAAATTTTCTCTCAAACAATTTACCCCGAATCAAATCAGTTTCTCTCGAACACCAATAAACGGCAGTGAAGCACAACCTTTGCCTCAGTCCATTCACTCTCTCGAGCTAAATGTGTGGGAGAGGGTTTAGGAATCATTCTCTCAAGTTGAACTCATGACAACCCAATAACCATAGACTATCGATTCAGTAGTTTTGGTTTTAAAACATCTCTCTCGAGCAAGTCAAAAACACGAAGATAAATTTGTATTTGCAACTACAACCCCATCTAATTCAAACAGAACTTCTGAACGAAATCACCTCTAAACGGCGAATAAACAATCAATTAGCAATACCCAGCAGTAAATTCAACACATATTCACAAAATCACACCCCAAGAATTGGGGTTTTAGCTAGACATAGTAAAGATATAGAAATCGATACCGAAAAGTGTTTCCATCAAGTGGGTACGATAAGTATTGTCTTTACACACGTCAAGGATGAAGAATCTTCAATACCCACTTCTAATTGTTTAGAAAATGGAAATCTTCAACTATTCAAAGCTAATGAAAATTTTCTCGAAAAAACAAAGTTCTAAAACTGAGTAATTCTAAAAACTGGTTTCTGAAATGTAAAACATCTCTTCTAAAATTGCATACTAAACTAAAAATTAAAACATGTATTTATAGTTGTTAAAAAGTGTGCCGAGAAGGATCACTAGGTGCAGTTAGTCGGGATCGCCAATCCAGTCGGCGATCCGCCCTTTTGTCTGGTTCATCGCCATTCTGCATTGTCATTCAGCAATTTTAAGTTCTTCAACATTGGGCGATAGTGTACTGCATCGCGAATTGTTTGATGACTTGTCGACTGCTCCTTTATCTCGCTGTCTTAATTTTTTCCCTCAAAGCTTGGTACACTGGAACATTAGGCGAGACCACAGCCATTCGGCGACTCGCCTAATGGTTTAGGCTATCCTCAGGCTGTCTTTTCTTCGTTCTTTTCAGCTACCTTGTTCCTTTTTTTCCCAATAGTATCCATGCTTAGTCTCTAACTCCAAATACCTAAAACTCAAGGATTTTGTTCCGTTATTGAGACAAAATATGCATTTGAGGACACTAAATCTGACAAAGTAAATCCTTAAATGAATCCAAATTGTGGACTCATCAACACCCCCAACTTAAAATTTTGCTTGTCCTCAAGTAAAACTCAAGTTCAGCAGTTCAAAACGGATGTCTCAAACAGTGGTACACAAGACTCAATCATGAATGCACTCAAAAAGTATCAACTTACTCATGCAAGGATCAATTGTGCACTCAAAGATTAAAGTTGGGACTCACCATTACCAAAGAATCTCAAGCTCACTATACTTGCTTCAAATGCAAATTCAAGCTCAACAAAGGAAATCAAATGCCCTCACACAAAGAATGATTCCATATTCACACACAGTGGTTCAACAATTTAAAGTTACGGAATCAAATACAACGCTCACACTCACAAAGATAAACACAATGCATGATTTCACCCATAGGTTTGCCCTTATTTTCCAATCGATTTTTGCTTCATCTCATTCCAGATCAAAAAGGTCTTTTTCAAGCCTTGTAATAGGGCTGAGGGTAATGGTATGGTCAGTTAGGCTTGTAGGGTGAAAATCCTCATGAAATGTGATGTGAACAACACCTTCTTTCCTTCTCTTTATCATTTTCATTCACGCTAAAAAGTCACCTATTATTCATCTTTCATGAGTCATTGGAAACCTCATTTTCTTTGAATTTCCATAACTTTATTTCACAATTTTTTCTTTTTCAATCTTTTGTTCTTTTTCTCTATCCCCTTTTTTTTATATGGAGGGGTTCCATAATTCTCAAAACATGGGCACAAGGGACTTCTTTGCATTTACTTGATTTGCCTTCTCTTTTCATCACACCCCAACTTAGGCTTTTGGCCTAAGTTGACTATTCAAACAAACCACAGATCATGAGAATTATGGGTAATGGATAATGTAAGGTTACAATGTTACCAAGTTTCTTCCAAGAAAAGGTTAAGGCTCAAAGGGTGTTCAAAAGAGGTTCACACACTCAAAAGGTAGGCCACAAAGGAGGTATATGTCAAATTGGTTCACAATCTTTAAAGTTGCCTAACATCATTTCAAGAGTTCACATCACTTAGTCAACTAGACCATTGGGGAAAATTCTAGGTGTCATCATGCATGGTTCACAGTAAGCTCATCACACAAGGCATTGACACCAATGTCAAACAAGACATCACACCTCCGCTATTTTGCATTGTTCATCACAAGAGACTAGATTCGATAATTGGCTTGTCACAACGAGATGCAAAGAGTTCACATATTGTCTATGCAACTTCAATTGGCCTCGTCGTAGCTGCGCATTCATTTATGTTCGATTATGAACACTATTTTAGACATAAATGTTGACCAAAACCAGTACTAAAATTTGCAAGAGAACAGCCACATTCAACACATACTAGAGGTGTTAAAAAATTCAGAAGGGTCAAAAAACATTCATAATTTAAAACGCGGAGCCAAGAGCTCAAACATCCACAAGATGCAATATCAACACACTTATACATTTCAACCCAAATATATAAACAAAATAGAGTCATAAAACATGGGCTTCACCCCACCACAAATAAAAACATTTTCACTCAAATGCATATAAAAACATCCACAAGTCAGAATAAAGTAAGGCAGAGAGGGAGGTAAAGAAAGGATCATGTCTAGTTAGTCACTCCATCTGTCTTGGCATTAGTGCCCGGTGCATCAATCTGTGTCTGAGCAAAGTGCTCGGGGTCACCTCAGGAGGAACGGTAGTGCCAGATCCACTAGGGGTTGTCACGTGCGAGTCCTCCAGAAAGACATGCACAGCTGCACAGAAGCCTTGGGCCCATGTAGGAACATTAGGATCTGTGATAGTGGTCTTCCTGTCAAAACTGGGCCTCTTGCCCCTGCCTTTCCCACCCATTGTGGGAAGTTTTGTAGCTTTTCCTCTGGATATAGCTGCATCCTCATTTATCATAATACTCTTCGTCTTCTCTTGGGATGGTATTATTCTTTCAGCTACTTTTGATCTAGTCGTGTCTGCAAAACCTCGAGGAGAAGTTAGGAAATATCAAAACAAACGAATAGAGAATCAGACACAGAAAGACTCACCGAAATAGTTGGCGAGTCACAGAATTGCTTCGGTGAACTGGGTTAGCCCGCCGAAAGTTACAGTGTAAGAAGGGTTCAGAGGTGCAGAGAAAGAGCGATCAAGGAGTCTTTCGGCGACCTCAGGCTTCCCGTCGAAATTTACAGAATCCAACAACACATTTAGCATGAAATTAAAGGCAAGATGGAGACACTAGGTGAACTGCCGAATGGTTCGATGAGCTCAACCCGGCTCACCAAAGGACCCAATGTGCGTACTTTCAACCCATCCTCTTAAATTCAACCCCGCAACCCAGAAAACAAAATTAACGGATGCTCTAGTGAAATTAAAGTACACGCCATGACACGCAAGAATAAACCCATGAAATTTACTTCATTTTAAGCAGAAGACTACGGGATTTCAACAATCAAAAAAAAATTACGAGCAAGATTATCAAATTAAATCAGGCATTCAAACATACCAATTGTATCAGAGTGGCCCAGCACACGACAACACGATAAGATCATTGTTAATTAGTACAATTTTGATAAAATAAACTCGGGGTTCAGAAAACCAACATTTGATGCCGATTAAATTGATATTGAAATGCTAGGCAACAATGTTATCCGACTCCGAGCACAAATCAACGTTAAATATACTCTAAAATGCAAGAAATATATAAACTAGAGTGCGGATGTGAGTTTGTGAAGATGAAAAGTGAGGGAAAGTGAATGAATTTGAAACTTTTAAACCTATGGCGTGAAAAAACCATCCAGTTCTCACCCATTTGGCGACATTCGTCGTGTTCGCCGAGCCACTCGCTGACACGCGGAGTAGTCATTCACCTCGCCAATATTTCCAGGACCTCCAGTTAATGTGGGGGTCCAAACGACGGTCTCCGTCGAGATCGCTAACATGGTCGGCGATTTGCAAATAATCTCCTGGGCTCACCAAGGTTTACAGACTCCAATGTAAAATTGTCTTGAGTCTGACGGCGGTTTGGGTCGGGGTCGCTGACATCGTTGGCGAATCGCTAAATAGACCTAATGCTCTCCAATCTGCACTTTTTGAACACTTTCACACTTCCACATATATAATCAACACAACCATTATTTTATCAAAACAAAATAAAGCAATAAGGGGTCTTGGGTTGCCTCCCAAGCAGCGCCTTAGTTAACTTCGTGGCACCACGCAAGTCCACCTTCAAACCTCATTCTTGGGGTTAGCCATAGTATCACTAGGCAAACCCCCCTGCTGTCTCGGGTTGAGATGAGACGATATATGACCCATTTGGGTCTCAAACTGCCTGATCGACACTGAATGGGAGGTGATGGTCTGGCTAAGGGTAGACACATATTCTTTCATTTCTTTTAAAATCTTGTCTGAGCCTTCAACTTTTTTGAGGATATGAGAGAGCATAATCTCAGACCGACCACCTTCTGAATCTTTTGGCTTTTGGCGCTCATGTGGAGGCACATACCTATCCTTCTCCCCATCCTTCCAATTCGGATTACGGTCCCTCCATTCACGATCTCGATCTTTCCAACCTTCATCCCTAGCCCAACCTTGGTTACCACCCTTCATTGGGTAGTTTTAATGATAGCTACCGCCTTGGTTGGCTAGGAAATTTACTTCTTTATTAAACAAGGCTTCAAACTTAGACTCATCCGAATTACCATACCCGACACCCATGACATTGCCACTTTGAGCACCAGCTCCAATGACATATTTAGACAAAATATCAAGTTGTGTCATGATCTTGGCCATGTTTTGGTCCCTATATTGGTTCTTTTTCATTTGTTCCTTAGTTAACTTGAACGTGAGAGGGGAGACCTGGCCTTCACGGGTATACCACGCCTTGTTTATGGTAGCCATGCCATCCAAGAGCTGAGCAGTTATCACATAAGGTTGTTGCATCAAACCACCTGGAGAGAGTTGGTCGGTAACACCCTTATTTACCGAATCCAGATTCTAGTAAAAATACTGCAGCAAAACGTTATCAAGCAAGTCATGGGTTGGGCATTGAAGCACCAACTTTCTGAATCGCAGTCAAGTTTCATCAATAGGCTCGCCTTCTAGACGCTTGAAGATTTGAATGCTGTCGCGAAGATTCATCTTCTTCGAGGGAGGAAAAAATCACACTTGAAATGCGGTGACCAACTTTTCCCATGAAGTGATTGATTCATGTGGCAATTCAGCCAGCCACTTGCATGCCTCTCCCATCAAAGAAAATGGGAACAACCTCAATCTGACCGATTCTTGGGGGATATTCTTGAAAGAGAATGGTCCGCATACATTCTAATGTGCTCATGGGGATCCTCATGAGCCAAACCACTGAAAAGCCCTTTTAGTTGCAAGAGTTACAACATAGTACTCGTGATGTTGAACACCACATTCCCTTTGGCCGGAGGTAACCGAATGGCACCAATACCACCCATGAGATGAGGGTCATTAGCATGAGGCTCGTTGACATCGTTGAGATTTCTGATGACGTCTTGATGGCCTACTTGGCTGCCATTTACACTCATACTTCCTATTTACAACACAAACAAGTAAAACAAAGCTAAAAATTAAGTAACTAGAGCTATCACTAACAAGAGCAGAGTTTAACTTAAATAAAAATTCTCAAGTAACACCACTCCCGACAGCGGCACCATTTTGATATCACGTATCAGGACACTTCTTCCAGTTCAAGTGCCAATGATCGTGAGTAGTAATATAACCCATCCATGGGTTAGGATCGTTCCCACAGGGAGCGCTTTGTAATTGAGAATCAATAGAAAAGCAAAATCGTGTTCGAGTTAATTATAGTTATAGACATTAACTAGTAAAAACATGATAATTTAAAAAGGTGACACAAGTGTCAAATATCAAAGACGGTTATGTGTGCAATTATCAACTAAAATGACAACAAAAGGGAAAACGCAAATATGGAGACGGGATTCTTGGGATGCGATAGGAATATGGGCTAAAATACACAACCAGGTAAATGCTATTGATAGTAACTTACTGCAAATTGGTAACTAGGCTAGACTTTAGTGGGGGTAAATTTTCTCTCAAACAATTTACCCCGAATCAAATCTGTTCCTCTCGAACACACATAAGCGGCAATAAAGCAACAATCACCTTAGTTCATTCACTCTCTCGATTTGAATATGTGTGAGAGGGTTTAGGATTCACTCTCTCAAGCGAAACCCACGACAACCCAATAACCATAGACTATCGATTCAGTAGTTTTAGTTTTAAAACATCTCTCTCAAGCAAGTCAAAAACACGAAGATAAAATTGTATTTACAACTACAACCCCATTTAATTCCAACAAAGCTACTGAATGAAATCACCTCTAAACAACGAATAAACAATCAATTAGCAACACCCAGCAGTAAATTTAACATATAATAAAAAAATCACACCCCAAGAATTGGGGTTTAGCTAGACATAATAAAGAGATAGAAATCGATACCGAAAAGTGTTTCCATCAAATGGGTATGATAAATATTGTCTTTACACACGTCAAGGATAAATAATCTTCAATAGCCACTTCCAATTTCTTTGAAAATGGAAATCTTCAACTCTTCAAAGCTAAGGAAAATTGTCTCCAAAAAACTAAGTTCTAAAATTGAGTAATTCTAAAAACAGGTTTCTGAAATGTAAAACTTCTCTTCTAAAATTGCATACTAAACTAAAAATTCAAACATGTATTTATAGTTGTTAAAAAGTGTGTTGCGAAGGATTACTCGGACCAATTAGTCAGGATCATCGATCTAGTCAGTGATCCACCCTTTGGTCTGGTTCATCGCCTTTCTTCATTGTCCTTCAGCAATTTCAAGTTCTGCAACATTGTGTGATGCAGTAATGCATCACGAAATCGTTCGGCGACTCACCGACTGCTCTTTTATCTCCCTGACTTGATTTTCTCCCTCAGAGCTAGGCACACTAGAACATTAGGTGAGACCACAGCCATTCGGATCCTCAGGATCTCTTTTCTTCCTTCTTTTCAGCTGCCTCTAACTCGAAATACCTGAAACTCAAGGATTTTCACCAGTTATTGAGACAAAATATGCATTTGAGGACACTAAATCTATCAAAATAAAACCCTAAATGAGTCCAAATCGTGGACTCATCACCCATCATTTAATAATTAAAATAGGAATTAATTAAAATGTTTGACTCTTGGCCAAAATATAAGATAGCATCACAGACCCCATCCACAACCCCCACCCGCAGGGCGTGGATAGACCCACGGACCATACTGGTCACTCATGGGCTGGGTCTGAGGTTTGTCTTTTGGGCCTTGGTCCAGGCCTCACTCACGAGCCCCACTTATGGGGCGTGAATTTATCCATGGACCGTACTGCAGGGTCGTGGAAAGTGACTGAGACTTTGGTCATTTGGGGAAAGCCAAGCCTTCACTCAAGACCCCCACTTACATGGCGTGAGTCCACCCACGAGACGTGGGTGCCCCTTTCTTGGACCATGCTGGTTTTTGTCAACTTTTAGGTCAGTCTATTTGTCCTCCTCAAGGACGCTTGGAGGGTCCTTGGGAGGGACCATGACGTCACGTTTAGGCTCTAGGACCTTAGTACTAAGTTTGGGAAGTTATTTTAGGACTCCAATCTTCATGTTAATCCTATTTAGACTACTAATTTACATGTTAGGCTCTAGCTTAGGTCATTAGATTTCGGGGATGTTATAGCTCGCTTGTTGGTGTTCGAGAGAAACCAACTTGATTCGGGATAAAATGTTCGAGAGAAAAATTATTCCCTCTATGGCTTAGCTTACTCACTAACATTCAACTATTTTCTAACAGTTACAATTACCCATTTGTCTATATTAGCCTATAATCTAATCTAATCCCAAGAACCCGTCTCATTATTGTTATTTTTGTGTTGTTTGCTGCTGTAGTTGATAATTCCAAACCAAAATCCCGCATTTGAAATTCTTGTCACCCCTTAATTTGAATTATGTTTTTAATCGTAAATGTCTATTCCTTTGGATTATTTGAACATCTTTACACTTTTCTGTTGAATCTTAAGGACCTACCAATCCCTGTAGGATTCGGCCCGAAGTCACTTAGTTGGGTTATATACTGATTAACTACCCTTGATGCTTAGAATTGGATGAAGTGTCTTTGAAACGTTATTAATCAATGACCCCCCTAGGACCAAACATGGATCCTTGAGGAGGACCCCTAGAAAACTGCCTAGACAGTGACCAACAGAAAGACCTACGCCCCGTTGGTCAATCCACACCACGTGGGTGGGGGCCGTAAGTCCAAGCCTGAAAAATAGACTCCAAAAACTAAACCACGATTAACCAACACGTGTCGTGGGTCCAACGAAGGTCCATTAGTGATGGGTCATGGATGGTGACCTGGGAACCGATTTGGTGGATAAGTTTAGGGGAATTTTGGGGTTTTTCCAATTTTAATTAATATTAAGTGATGTCACTTTAGCCTAATTTAGACCACTAGTATAAGTATTTTTGACCACTAAATGAAATCATTCACCTCATCATTTCTAAAACCAAAATCAATTCCCAAAACCTCATCCTCACCAAAAATTCTCTCTCTAGAAAACTCAAAGAAGAAGAAGAAGGTAGTTGGTTGTAGGTTTGAAGAAGCTAGGATGTTCGCATCAAATCCACAGGGCTTTGTTTCTAAGGTATGGTATCTCTTCATCCATTGATAGAATTAATCCATGGAGCCCCTTCAAAATCTCAATCTCAAAGATAGAAAATCCCCAAAAGCTAGGGTTTAATTCCAACGTCATGGGTTCCTTTCAAAAATGACTTTTATGATTGAATTATGTTATATTATGTATGAATCAATAATTTCTTATGTTTTTTATAGTGAAGTCCCCATATTCCCAAATTATAATATTATGATGTGGCTTTGTTGATGAGAGAGGGATATTATGAGGTTATACTTGTAGTAATTGGGTTACTTAAATTATGTTGATATCCATGTCTAGTGTAGTGAATTCTAGATGTATTGAATTGATATGTGCCTTGAACCTTGAAAGGGCAAATTATGATATTATGCATGTTGAGGAAGTCTTTGTATATGCTTTAAGAACAATTTGAGAGTGAAGTGTCTATAATTATGATCTAGTTGTTGTGTTGTTAAATGTTTATTCTCATATACACACTTATGCATGAATATGATATGTTGCGAATGGTTTTCTCACAATACTAAGTTTCTTAGTTTGTGAGGCTTTCTCACATACTGAATCTATATGTAGACATAGACGGTTAAAGGCTATTCTCACGCATGATCTAAGAGTTATCCTATGAATTATGTTGGATTCAGTGTCAAGATATCCTTCCTAACTATGAACTTAAGTCAAGACTTAATATGTACTCCGTGGGAATTTATGCCTAGTACCGAGTGGATATTGGTTTGAGATGGAAGCCCTCACGTTAGTTGAGGCTGGGTTTCTAGAAGAAATCTCTTGGGATGGAAGCCCTCACGATAGTAGAGGCCGAGTTTCTTGTAGCAATCTTCTTATTCCATAAACTATGGGGGCCCATAGGTTATTTAGCTAGTGGCTCCACCTAAGCTAAGTGTATGGTTCTAACTTAGGCAAATAGGACAACCCATTTTGGTGTGGGTAATACCGGGGGTCCGTGTATAGCTTACAAGGTCTCCTGTCGGTTAAGTCTTAATCCCACAACTACAATAACAAGAACAAGCATATGAATTATGAACTTTTGTTACTCAAAAAGCTTTACTTAGCATAGGTGAGATTTATGGGGTCTTATTCATGCATCGCACAAGTATGCTTTGAGGGTATTCATGATATGTTTCTCTTATGTTATGATGATCTATGTATTGACTATGTTTATGACTTATTCTTTTCCACTATTTTCATGATGATGATTAAATATAGTAAATTCCATCTTTTCAAGTAAAATGTCCCTTTTAGCATGTCTACAATGTTTTTATGCATGGATATCATACTTGGTGCATTTTTGTACTAACTCTTACTTTTCCTACATTTTTCACAAGTGTAGGGTCCGGTTCGCAAGGTGATCATCGTTGTGGCTAAAGCTTGGATTTCCTTATTCTCCTAGCTTGTTGGTGAGTCCTCATGATTCAAGGACGGATGTGTCACATTGTGGGTTCGTTCCTTGTATTTTCTTTTTGGACTAAGTTGTATGGGCTATGTCCCTTTCTCATTTTGAAGATTGTAATAGATGGCTATGTTCAGACTTAGAGTCTAGACTTCCATTTTCATTTTCATGAAGTTTTAGACTTGAAATGTGTTTTTACTCTTATCTTTCTATTGCGTATGCTATGATATTCTAAGTGACTTGTATGGAGTCCTTCAGTGTTCTATACTCCATGTTACATCTAGGGGTTGCCCCTAGGTCATGACACGTCATTTCGAACTCGGTACGATCATTCTAAGTTTTTAGTAAGGTCGATTGGGTTGACGAATGTTGCAGCGACGTTAATGGATTTGATGAATAAGGTGCTTAGACAATACCTTGGCATGTTTGTGATTATTTTCATTGATGATATATTGATCTATTCCAGAAGTGAGAATGAGCATATTGATTTGAGGATCGTGTTGCAAATTCTTAACTACTTTAAAAGTTTGGCAAATGTGAGTTTTATCTAAGGTCCGTTGCTTTTCTTGGTCACATTGTTTCAAGTGAGGGCATTAATGTAGATACTTAGAAGATGGATACAATTAAGGGTTGCCCTAGAGCTCTAATTCCTTTGGGTTTAGCCAGTTATTACAGAAGATTTGTTGAGGGGTTCTCTTCGATTGCCTCTCCTATGATGGATTTTACTCAAAGGAAGGCTAAGTTCAGATGGTCCGAAAAGTGTGAGAAGAGTTTCCAAGAATTGAAGGATAAACTTATTTCCACTCTGGTGTTGACTCTACCGGAAGAGACTAATGGTTTTGTTGTTTATTCTGATGCCTTGAGATTTTGGGTTAAGGTGTTTGCTTATGCAAAATGGGAAAGTTATTGTCTATGCCTCAAAGCAACTTAAGATTCATAAGAATTATCCTACACATTACCTTGAACTAGCAGATGTTGTTTTTGTTTTAAAGATTCAGAGGCATTATTTTTATGGTGTTGATGTAGATGTGTTTACCGACCACAAGATTATGTAATATTTGTTTAAATTAATAAGATCTAAATCTTTGCCAAATAAGATGTCTTGAGTTATTGAAAGATTATGATATGAGTTTTCTCTATCACCCCCGAAAAGCAAATGTGGTGGTTGATGCTATTAGTCGGTTATCCATGTGTAGTGTTACTCATATTAACGAAGAAAAGAAAGAGTTTGTTCGAGGAATTCATAAATTGGCCAGATTAGGTGTTCAGTTAGTGGACTCCACCAAGAGTGGTTTTATGGTTCACAACCACTCAGAATCTTCTTTTGTGGTGGATGTGAAAGCCAAGCAAGGTCTTTATCCAATTTTGGTTGAATTAAAAGAAGCGATGCTGAAGAAATCTTTTGAGGCTTTCTCCTACGGGGAATATGGTGTACTTAGATATCAAGGTCGTTTGTGTGTTTCAAATGTTGATAGCTTGAGGGAACAAATCTTGTGTGAAGCCCATAGTTCTTGGTATTCCATTCACTCAGGAGACACAAATATGTACCGTGATTTACGGGAGGTCTATTCGTGGAATGGGATGAACAAGGACATTGCAAAATTTGTGACTAAGTGTCCTAATTGTCAAAGAGTGAAAGTTGAGCATCACAAACTAAGAGGTTTGTCCCAATACATTAGTATTCCTAATTGGAAGTGGGAAGATTTGAACTTGGATTTTATTGTTAATTTTCCTCGAACCCGGTGACAACATCACTTAATTATTTGTATAGTACATCAAGTGATGAAATTGGTTCATTTTATTCCCGTCAAGGTTTCCTGTTCGGCAGAGGATTATGCTAAGTTGTACTTGAGAGAAACGGTAAATTCATGGAGTGCCTTTGTCCATTATTTCCAATTGTGGTACCCAATTTGCTTCTATGTTTTGGAAGTCTTTCCAAAAAGGTCTTGGTAATCATCTTAAGCTTAGTACGACCTTTCATCCCCAAACTGATAGGCAAGCGGAGCATACTATTCAAACATTCGAAGACATGTTGAGTGCTTGTGTTATTGATTTTAAGGGTAAATGCGATGACAATTTGCCATTGTTTTTGTTTGCTTGTAATAAAGGCTATAACTCGAGTGTTGATATGGCTACATTTGAGGCGTTATATGGTAGGAGGTGTAGATCTCCTATAGGATTGTTTGTGGTGGTTGAAGTCACCCTAATAGGTTTTGTGTTGGTATATGAGGCCATAGAGATAGTTCAATTTATTAGGGACAGGTTGAAAATAGCTCAAAGTCGGCAAAAGTCATATGCCGATGTGAGAAGAACAGATCTTGAGTTTGATGTTCATGATTGGGTTTAATTTAAAATTTCACCGATGAAGGGTGTAATGAAGTTTGGTAAGAAAGGGAAGCTTAGTCCGCGATATGTAGGCCATTATTAGATTTTGAGACGTTTTTGTAAGGTTGCTTATGAACTAGATTTTCCCAATGAGTTGGCATCGGTGCATCTGGTTTTCCATGTCTCTATGTTGAAGAAATATGTTGGCGATCCGACATCCATAGATCCCTTAGAAGGTTTGAGAGTTAAGGAAAATCTTTCTTATGAAGAAGTTCCAATTGAGATTTTAGACCAACAAGTCAAGAAGTTGAGAAATAAAGAAGTAGCTTCCGTGAATGTGTTGTGGATGAATTTGTTAGTTGAGGGTGCTACTTGGGAGGTCGAGACCGATATGATAACTCGATACAATCATCTCTTTTCTTTTACTCTTACTCTAGCTTGAGGTAATAAATTCCTCATGATTAATGAAAAGTTTAAGTTTTGAGAAAATGAGTCAATTTGATTGATTTGTACATGTTTGTGTGCATTTGAGTATGAATTGCATCTAGACTACATTATATAATGATATGAGTATGTTTATAACTTGGAGTTGATATTTCCACCTCGGTTGTGTATTGCATGCATGATGGGTTGTTAGATTTAGTTCCACCCCTCTTATGATGTTTCAATTTACGTCCTAGCTTTGAGTCAATAATTCATCCTTGATTATATGCATTTAGATGATGTGCAATTGAAGGTTGGGTTGTTAGTTACTCTCCTACTCTTTTCATACTTGCTTAAATCTCATTCGAGGATGAGTGATCCCAATGGTGGAGATAATGTAATACCCCATATTCGAGAAGGGGCAAGACAACATTTTTAAGAAGCTGCAGGTGCCAAAAAATGGAGGCCACCCAGGGTCTGTGGATGAGACCACAGACCCTAGGTGTGGTCCATTGATTGCAACCCAATAAGATCCTGAGGACCATGAACCACGTCCGGGCAAACGAACCATCGTGTGTCCACAGTCCGTCGAAGTAGTCCATGGTTCGACGACCCAAAATGACTTTCTGACCATGGACGAAGGTCGTGCTTAACGGACCGTAGGTCAGTCTACCGTTCGTCGTTAGTGGTTTTTTGGTCGTAAATGGCAGTTAGATTTTAGCGGTAGTTGGGTCTTTTTCTTATTGTTTTTCCCTATACTACGTCATTTTACCTTTCACTTAGACCCCAATAAAAGTGATTTTAACCCCAAAATTAGTTCATTAACTTCATTCTCTTCAAATTCACCAAAAAGAAGAACTCCCAAATATTTCACTCTAGAAAGCTTGAAGAAGAAGGATTCAACCTAGGGTTTCAAGTCAAGTCTCAATTCCTCAATAGAAGATAAGCAATTGGTTTCAAGGTATGATAGTTTTAATCCAGGGATTACTTCCATTCACGTACTTCCCAAATTCTCCTATTTTCAAAGTTAGAAATCCCCAATTGAGTTAGGGCTTTCTTCAATTGTCATGGGCTCTCTTGATTATTAATTTAAATGATTGAATTATGATATCTCATAAGTAAATAGATGAAATACTATGATTTTTATCATGATTCCCTTATGAACCCATGTAATCCCCATATTTTCAAGTTATGATCATATGAGGTGGGATTTGAATTCTGAAGGAATAGTTTTATGATGAAGTCCATATCTAACACATATTTTCTAAATTTTAATGATTGAATGAGGGTTTTGAACCTTTAAAGGTAAATTATAGAATTATGCACGCTCTTATGAAATGTAACACTCCAGACACTAGCAGGCTAAACTAGATCTTAACATGAGGATTAGAGTTGTAAACGTACCTCCCTGTACCTAAAAATATAGTGTTTTGTGTTAGAACATGAAGGTATGACCTCCAAGGACCAACCATGGGTCCTTGAGGGAAAACCCTTAGAAAAATGCTTGACAGTGACACGCGAAGGTGACCCATGCCTCGTTGGTCAGCCCACACCCCGTGGGTGAGGGGTCATTGGTCAAGCCTGCAAAATAGGCCTCAGAACCTCAACCAATGGTTCACAAGATCACCATGTGGGTCAACCCACTGATCGTGGTTGTCGGGTCATGGGTGCGGTCTGAAACTGCCTTTTGGCAGTTAAACTTATGGGTATTATGGAGATTACTGGTTTTAAATAATATTAAGTGACATCATTTTACACTAAATTAGACTAAATATATAAGGTTTTTAAGTCATCAAATTAAGTCATCCAAGCCACTGTTCTAAAATCCCAAAAGATCTCATCCTCTCAAAAAATTCTCTCTCTAAAACTTCAAGGAAAAAGAAGAAGGAAGTTGGAGCTAGGATTTGAAAGAGTAAGGTTTCTACTCAAATACATTGGATATTCATATCTATGGTATGGTATCTCTTCATCCATGGATAGATTTCATCCATGAAGTTCCTTCAAAACTCAATTTCAAAGATAGAAATTTCCCAAAAGCTAGGGTTTGACTCCAATTCATGGATTCCTTTCAAAAACGTCTCTAATGATTTAATTACTTTATATTATTATTGAATTGATTATTTATTATGGTTTTATGTTTAAATCCACCTAAGAATCCATGAAATTCCAATATTCCCAATTTATGGCCTTGTGATGTGGGTGAATTGATGAAAGAAAAATTTTATGGAATTATGCTTGTAGTAATTGAGCTATTTAAATTATGTTATCATCCATGTCTAATGTAGTAATTCTGGATGTGTTGATGGAATATGATCTATGGTCCTTGAAGGGCAAAATATGAGAATAACCCATGATTATGACATTTATGTATATGCTTCAAGAACACTTTGAGATTAAAGTGATTATGATTATGATCTACTTTTTGTGTTGTTAGGAGGTTAACCTCATGTACACACCTATGCATGAATATTCTATGATGATTCTAAGATTGAAAGGCTATTCTCACCTATTGAATCTATGAGCTATAGTAGGAGTTATGTTTGATTGAGTGTCAAGACATTCGTCCATAAATATGATCTTAAGTCAAGACTTAATATGAACTCCGTGGGAATTAATGGTTAGCACCAAGTGGATAGTGATATGAGATGGAAGCCCTCACGATAGTAGAGGCCAGGTTTCTAGGAGCAATGTCTTGGGATGGAAACCCTCGCAATAGTAGAGGCCGGGTTTCTACGTTACGCCTCGGAAACTAGTAAGTTGAACTAGTGAGTTATAGAGATTTTTGTAGGAGTTTATGAGTGTGGTATGAGGATTAAGAATCACAAAATTGTTCCCGTACATAGAATAGAGGTTTTCGGGGCTAAACGAAAAGGTACGACCCCCCCCCAAGGATCACCCAAGGGGTCCTTAAGGGGTACCCCAAAAACAGTCCCCAAATCTGCAATTTTTTGTAAGCTACGGATGGCACCTACGGGGCATAGGTCCATCCAAGCTCCATAGATCCAGTTCGTGGGTCAAGGTATGTAAGTTCTTGCAGCTCTAACACATAGTCCACCACCTACAAAGGTTCATTACGAATCGTGGACCCACCCACGGTCCGTTGGTGAATCGTTCGTGAGTAGGGACAATTTTTAAGTTTTAGTTTTAAGTTGGGAGTTTGGGGATTAATTAAGTAAGGGAGGTCGGTTAGTTAGTTATTTAACCAAATATATAAGCTTAATAGGCCCCTAAACTAAATCATTTAACTCATTCATCTAAGACCCCAATTTCTCTCCAAAAGTCCTCTCTCTAAAAGAGAAGAAGAAGATGAACAAGAAAAGAGAAGAGGGCTGGAATGACCCAGGGGTACCCCCTAGATGTGACATGGCGTAGTTGACCCCGAAGGGATCACATACAAGCCCTTAGCACATGCTTAACATAAGATAATTGAAAATACGTGAAAATTTAAAACTTTCTTTCAATCCGCACAATCGAAAACATTTCATAAACAAACGGAAGTCTTTACTAAACCCTTGTCTCAAACCATCTATTTAAAACTCATGAATAAAAGTCTTGGGACGCAGCCCATACAAAGTCTAAAATATAAAGAAAAGGCATAAGGGAAATATTGGTTCGTCCTCGATGCTATGAGGACTCACCAAATCTTCAAGTCTTCTTGCCTCTTAGAAATCTAGCCTCCAAAGCAATCTCCTCAACCCTACATTTCATTAGAATGTAGGCAATATGCGTTAGTACAAAATGTACCAAGTATGAAAGCTAGCACAACATCATAAGAGCATCTCAAATGGTTAGTCAACATAAGACATAAGCATAAGAGATAATAATAGAATCATCATAGTCATAGCCAAAATCTCCAATATAAACATCATATGAACACAAGTCAACATGAGACATAGTTAATGAGCATAAGAGATAAATCATAACAATATAAGTACAATTGCCTCTTAGTCTTCAATACCATAATATAACCATTCTCAAGTAACCTCAAAGGCATACAAGTGCAAAGCATGAATAGTATCCCATAATACCACCCAAGCCAAGTATCCCTTTTTGGTCATCCTAATCATGGTCTATAGGCATAGTTAAGTCTTAAGCATTATTTACCATAAGGGGACCACACTCCTAAGTAACCTCAAAGCACACTTGAGCAATGTATGAAAGGAATCCCATAATACCCTCCACACTAAGCATAACCTTCAAGTCATCCTAGTCATATTCACCCTCCTTTGGTATCACTATTGGCTTACTTTATGTAGATGAAGAAATTATCACCTCTAGTCAACCCTATCTTGCAAGGCATCTATAGCTACAATCCATCAAGCATCACTCATGTAAGACAACACTCATAAGGTAACCCTTAGTCATACTTGTGCAAGGCATGAGTAACATCCCATACTACTACTCATACTAAGTACTTCTTTAGGTCATCATACTTCATGTTCCTTAACTTTAGAGACTAGACCTTTTTTTTAAAGCATGGACCACTAGGAGACACTTTACTATGTCTATCTTAGTCCCTTCTTGTTTGAACCCTAAGAGATACTATACTAGGTAAAACTTAGTTCATCATTTTGGAATTCTAGGAAATGCTACTTAAAGCATAATCTAAGTTCATTAAACTTGAACTCTTGGAGATGCTACTTAAAGCATAGTCTTAGTTCATTATAAGGTTGGACCTTATGAGATACTTGTTTTAGAATGTCTAGGTTCTTTAAACTCTAGGAGATGCTACATTTAGCACAATCTTAGTTCATTACCAATCTTGTTTAATTAGGATATAGCCTTAACCGACATGAGAACCTATGATCTCTCATCATGTTACCCACACTATCAGGGTTGGTACACTTGCCAAGATGGAACCGGTTTGTTAGCTTAGTCGGATTCACTAGCTAACTTCCTACAGGGCATGTAGTTATGCGATACGGAGATTGCTACTAGAAACCCAAACTTCATTAGATGAGGCTTCCATCTCATGAGACACACTTGGGGAAATCAATACTCTTCTAGGTGAGAAATCCCATGTGGGAAGCCCAAACTATGCTAGGTGGGAACCTCCATGAAAGCCCAAACTTATGTAGGTGGGAACCTCCATCTCATTTCAATATCCTCTTGGTGCTAGGCATAAATCCCATAAGATAATCATTAAGTCTCTACTTGGACACAAGTAAATGGAAAGGTGTTCTTGACCACCAACCCATGCTAATACCTCTTTTAGACCATGTGTGAGCAACTATCACAATCCATGACCTAGGTTTAAAGGCTCTATAGCCTTAGGTTCAATTAGTTAGGAGAAGTCCTTCAACCCTAGAACCATTACTATGTGAGAAGTCTTTCATGTTAAGCTCATATCCATACCTAGCATCATGTCTAGAATTCTTCATTAAACAAGTATATCATTATCACCTAAGTGATTCTATCACTTCCTACCATCTATGATTCATAAGGTAATCTAGGTAGGTAAAAGTCTATCGAACACAATTCTATTCATTAGCCTTGGATTCATATATGGATTTTACTCTTAAAGGCTTTGGATCTAAAGTTGATCATATTAGCTTCTTGCTTAAGCCCTAATGATCATCATTCATGACTATGACTCCTCAAAGACTCTACAACATGGAAGAATATTATGAACCTAAATTACAAGACAATCAATTACATTTTTTGATACTAGGTTATCTTAGTCCAATTTGCCTTAGAGGTTCAATTTCATCATTACAAGTCAAGATCAATCATATATAATAAATTCTAGTTCAATTAATGATTGTATGATCCTAACTTTGATCAATTACAATATATAACATTGAATTAGGAAGATCACTCAAGAGCCTTAAACCTTGCCTCTAATGACATCAACCCACAAATATCACATTCTTAATCTTAGGTTAGGGTTTACCATAGAAACACATGAAATCATCATAATATAGTTAATCAAAGACAATTCAATCATATTTGGATGCTATCCACTAGATTGGACTCACATCCAAGCCCTACCCACAATGCAATCACAATCCTAACTAGAATTGGGTTTTTGAGTTCACAATTGGGCGGAATCTATGGGGACTCCATGGGTGGAAGAACCCATGGATGAATAAGCTTCACATACCTTCAATTGCCTAAGGTTGCTTCCCTCTTCTTCTTCTTCTTCTTCTTCTTCTTCTTCTTCTTCTTCTACCTCTTCCTCTTCCTCTTCCTCTTCCTCTTCCTCTTCCTCTTCCTCTTCCTCTTCCTCTTCCTCCTCCTCCTCCTCTTCCTCCTCCTCTTCCTCCTCCTCTTCCTCCTCCTCTTCCTCCTCCTCTTCCTCTTCCTCTTCCTCTTCCTCTTCCTCTTCCTCTTCCTCGTCCTCTTCCTTGTCCTCTTTCTCGTCCTCTTCCTCTTCCTCTTCCTCTTCCTCTTCCTCTTCCTCTTCCTCTTCCTCTTCCTCTTCGTCTTCCTCTTCGTCTTCCTCTTCGTCTTCCTCTTCGTCTTTCTCTTCGTCTTTCTCTTCCTCTTCCTCTTCCTCTTCCTCTTCCTCTTCCTCTTCCTCTTCCTCTTCCTCTTCGTCTTCTTCTTCTTCTTCTTCTTCTTCTTCTTCTTCTTCTCCTTCTTCTTCTTCTTCTAGAGAGATGATTTTTGGAGAGAGTTTTGGGGTCTTTAGATGAATGACTTAAAGTGGTTAGTTTAGGGGTATATTTAACTATTTATAGGTGGTTATTTAACTATCTAACCAACCCCCTAAGCCCTTAATTAATTAACTAATCAAATCCCAAACACCCAACTTAAAACTAAAATGCTGAAAATTGGCAGCATTCACGACTACACCATCCACGGACTATAGATTGATCTACTGTCCGTGGTTTGGTCTCGTGGTTTGGGTCAGAGACTCATATTTCGCAGACCTTTGCAGTCCTGATCCACGCCCATGACCCACGAGCCGTAGATTGATCTACTGGGCGTGGTTTGCAACTCTGAACCACCAAAAGTGGACTGTTTTGGGGACTATTTTGGGGTCCTCTTCAAGGACCCTTTGGGTGGTCCTTGGGGAGTTGCACCTGGATCTTTAACCCCTAAACATGTCATTCTAAGTAGGGGAGTCATTTATTTTTATTTTAACCATTATACAACACTCCAAATCTCCACTACAAGACTCTACAACACACTAGTTCAACTCACTAGTTTCCGGGCGTTATAGTCGTATCTTGACGTTAAACCCCTAAATTCCTCAACCTTCACTCGGGAAACCATTTAACAACACTTACTCAAGTTTCCAATTTCAAACTCACATGTGAGGCTCTAGTTTCACCTACTAGATTCCGTCAAGCATTAGCTAGGTCTTACTAGATTTTACGGGGTGTTACAAGGGCAGATTTTCCTCCATTGATGAGAGCTTGATTAGGTATTTCAATTAAGGTATGCTAGCTTAATAATCTATGGGTTATTCCACCCATAGATACCCCTTGGCTTTCCCCAAATTGGGAAGTCAAAAAACCAATTCTAGCTAGATTTCCTTCTACATTGTGGGTAGGGCTTAGGTATGATTCCAATCTAGTGGCTAATACCCAATTATGATTGTATTAACATTGAATTATGATATTATGATGAATTCATGTGATTTATATGGTAAACCCTAGTCAATTTGATGAATGTGATATTTTGTGGGTTTATGCCATTAGAGGTGAAATTGGAGGGTTATAGGTGATCTTCTTAAATCAATGTCATGTATAGTTGTCATGACCCGGGGTTACCCCCTAAGAGAAATATGGGGTACTTGACCCCGAAGGGATCTCATACAAGCTCTTAGCATAATCATAAACATACAGTCACAGAAATGATGCGGAATTTAAAACATTTACAATAGAAGTCAACTTCTTTTTCATTAACAAATATAACAGTCTACACCTTGTGTTATACACAATCTAAAACTAGTAAATATAAATTTTTAGGGTCATATCCCTATTACAACAATATTCTTGAAAGTAGAAAGTAAGCTAGAAAAGAATAACATCTTGTCATCGAACCATGAGGACTCACCAAGCTTAGGGAATATTCAACCCAAGCTTCAGTTAAAAGGAGAAGTAAATCTCAATGACAGGAACCTACACTCATGGTAAATGTAGAATATGGGTCAGCACAAAAGTACTAAGTATGGAAGCCATGCATAAAAATCCTTAAAATATGCATATAGGGGACATTTAGTTGAAATCATACATTTATAAAGTTTAAAAGCCATAATCACATTCACAAAGAAACATAAGTCAAACCATATCATAAGCAACCCCAAAATTATACTGGTGCAATGCAAAGGCAAGATCACATAATCCTACAAAATGCTAAGTACCACTTTTAGGTCACCAACATCATATATATCATATCTTAACCTTATTCATAACCAATACTCATATACAAGGAAGAATTCATATTCACAATTTGTAGCAAGTAAAGTCAACCTTAACAACCATACATATCATACTTACATACTTCAAAAGTCTTCGTATCATAAAACAACCTTACAACAATCCCACTTGTGCAATGCCTAAATGGAGTCCCATACCCCTACTCATACTAAGTAGTACCTCTTGAGAAATCATAGCTAAAGTCCATGTTCATAACATAATTCATATTCTTATCATATAGGGAAATGTAGCCTTAACCGACATAGATCATGTGAGCTACATGGAATCCGGTGTCTTACTCCCACTGTCACGACCCGGGAGCACCCCCAAGTCGTAACAAGGCATACTCGACCCCGAAGGGGTCTTATACAAGCCACATAGTCATTCATTGCATTCAATAATGAAAATAGTGCGGAATAATAAAAAAAAACTTATTTACATCC